>LGRX02027067.1:0-93651 GCA_001247695.2 Cymbomonas tetramitiformis
GAGGCCGAAAGCGTTCATTATTAGCTAATGAACGCCTTCCGCCCCGGTCCAGGCGCGCGTTTCCAGGCGGAAGGCGTTCATTAGCTAATGAACGCCTTCCGCCCATGGACAGGCTCAAGACGCGAAAGGGACGTACCGTAGCCTGTACAACAGGTATCTCGCCACCACTGCCGAGGTCATCAATCACTGGCGCTGGCCTCCTGCTTTGCCAGAGAGCAGCTGTAATCGACGCTTTCCACGCCACGTTTACATAGCTCGCTATATAGAATTCCTTGCTTTTTCCTTCTTGTTCTGCCCTACTTCTCAAACTTTGAAAAGCCGAAAGCCGATTCGTGTGCCTTGGAAGGCTCAGGGTTTCCTCAAAGTTTGCGCTGTCCAGTTCGATTACAGTAAGCTTGTTGTTCCTAAGAGCGACGAAATACAGAATTGGAGTCTGGTTTTCAATTATACTATACGCTACGCGTTTTTCTGGAAGGAGGCTACGTACTGTCTGCATTTACAGTCGGAGAGGTGTTTTGGGGAAAATTGTAAAACGCTTCTTCAGTCGTTTCGTTTGGGTCATCTGAGTGGATTATCAACTGCAAGGTGTCTGCAGGATCGTCGGTTTCAAGCGTTTTAACAATGCTCCACTTGTTGCCAAGATGTTGCTGAAAAATATGATTATCCCTCAGTGCTTGAAATGTTTCTGCTGTCGCCATACTGAAATGAGAGAAATTGGCTGTCAACTGTGAAAGGGGTGTGTGTGAAAGAACTTTGAAAAAATGATGTAACTTTAGCAAAATATTGTAAGTCATTTCTGGCGGCTGAAAATGACATGTCAAATATCGATGACAATTTTTGTCAAAAATGACATTTGCTGTCGCTTCCTGATTCGGTCTGTTCAGATCAAGGATATGATTTGAAGATATCCTGGTGTCATTTGCGCTGAAATCGAGAATCGATCGATACAGTAAGATAGAAATTCTCCGTTGACTCGCAAGTCCATATCATTTTCAGAACGTAAAAAACGGCTTCATAAGCTAATGACGGCTAATTTCGACGAAAATATGTTTTCTATTCCTTTTGATGAAGGTTGCGAGATTGTCTGCAAACCGTGCCCGGGAATAGATATTGAAGATTCTATGGAAATAGGGGCTGACTTTTTCAATCATGAGCCAATTCCAAGCACAGCCCCGAGCGCAAATACGCAATTGGTCCTTTGGAACGCGCCTTTGACGTGTAGATCGGAAGTTAGCTCTAATTCTTCACGCGTTTCCGGGACACGCGCTTTGCGCGAAATTGACTTACAAGAGATAAAAAGCAGACTTGATACAGAATTTTCAGAGACAAGTTTGGACTTGAGGAATGAAGACCCTTTTGTTTGTTTAAATGGTGAAGTAAACAAGCAGATTGTCGTGCGCAAACCGTACGAATCCGACATACGCAAGAAACAATATACAGGCATAATTAGTATTAAGCAGCGACGTTTGCAGGCTGACAGTATATCAATGGCAGAAACCATTAAGTGCAATTGCAAGTCGCACTGCTGTCTATCTTTCTCATCGGCAGATATTCAGTCTTTTCGCGAAAATATTTTCAGCATGTCGCAAAAAGATAGGAAGGAATACTTCGTGAAGGACTTGCTAAAAAACAGCTTTCGATCTGAGGACAAGTTCGACTTCAAATACTTTTTGGCCAAGAAGCAGGTATGTTTATTTTTGAACTCGTTCATTAGCTAATGAACGGCCTCTGGCCAAAGCGCGACTCACACATAGACACTTTGGCTGCGGGAACCGTTCATTAGCTAATGAACGGCCTCTGGCCAAAGCGCGACTCACACATAGACACTTTGGCTGCGGGAACCGTTCATTAGCTAATGAACGGCCTCTGGCTAAGGCGCGACTCACACAAAGACACTTTGGCTGCGGGAACCGTTCATTAGCTAATGAACGGCCTCTGGCCAAAGCGCGACTCACACATAGACACTTTGGCTGCAGGAACCGTTCATTAGCCAATGAACGGCCTCTGGCCAAAGCGCGACGCACTTATAGACACTTTGGCTGCGGGAACCGTTCATTAGCTAATGAACGGCCTCTGGCCAAAGCGCGACTCACACATAGACACTTTGGCTGCGGGAACCGTTCATTAGCTAATGAACGGCCTCTGGCTAAGGCGCGACTCAAACATAGGCACTTTGGCTGCGGGAACCGTTCATTAGCTAATGAACGGCCTCTGGCCAAAGCGCGACTCACACATAGACACTTTGGCTGCGGGAACCGTTCATTAGCTAATGAACGGCCTCTGGCCAAAGCGCGACCCACACACAGACACTTTTGCTGCGGGAACCGTTCATTAGCTAATGAACGGCCTCTGGTCAAAGCGAAATTTTTCTTGGACCTTGTGATAGATTGTGTATTTAATCTTGTTCATCACAGGATTGTGGAATATTGTATCATAAATTTCTATCTAAATTTCATAAAGTACACATTCATGACGTTGGTCGAGTTGGTACGGCGCTAGGCTATGAACCTCGCACTCGTGGGTTCGATTCCCACTAAGGGTGTAGGTTGCGCAGATTTAAGGCGTGGTTTGGAGAGTGCGGACGAGCACGCGACGGCCGTCCCGCCTGCAGACGTGCAGTGCTGGGGGTGTCTCCCAAGCGTCTTAGATCCAGCCAACCTATAAAAACCCTTATGCGTTTCCTTGGATAATTTGTTAATAATTTTTGAGTGACGGTGTCTTTTGTTTTGTAACAGGTGTGCTTTAAGTTCTACTATATGGCTTACGGCATCAGCTACGGGTATCTTCACGACTGTCGGACACGCGTGCTCGAGGGCCGACACACGTTTGTTCATGGATTGACGTACGAGGAGGACAACCGCAAGATTTCCCTGAAACGCGAGTCGGTCGTTGCATGGCTCAAGAAATACGCCGACGAATACGGACAACACCAACCTGACAAAGAACCGATTCATCTTTCGGATGGATTGACCATCGAAGAGCTGTGGGACGAGTACAACGAGGGCTTGCAAGAGAATGAGGAGAGGAAAAAATGCTCTCTCAGTTACTTCTACAAAATATTTGACGAAGATTGCAGGAAGTGGCTCAAGATTCCATCGACGAACCGATTTTCTCAGTGCGATGTTTGCGCGTCCTTCAAGTTATTGAAGGAAGGCTTAACCAAATCTCAAAAAGGTGAATATTCATGAATAGCTTTGTGATGTGTTTATATGCTTATGTAATTTGTTCACTGACCCGAACTTGTGTATCTTGCACAGCGCAATACAACGGGCCTCTCAACAAACATCATGCAATCGCACGAGCGGAGCGCCAGAAGTTCTACAAACATGGTCGTAAAAAAGCGAATATGACCAAGAGCATTACCATGAACAAATAAACTTGGCATAAGTATGCCTCGGTGATCATCGATGGCATGACGCAGTGGACCACCCGACTGCCACACTTTCGACGTATCCCTAAACATCTGGACTCTAATGACTTCCTTGACGTGCACAACATGGGGAGCATGATCGAGAACGTGGGCCGCTTCATGGATTTCAACTACGCCAACTTCAAGGACGATGCGAACTTCCTTTTCAACGTTTTGCACCGGGATATCCTCCGCATTCAAGAGCATCGACGCAACGGGGACGGGGAAATTTCATACCCGATGCCGGAAGTATTGTATGTACAGCTTGACAATGTGAGCACCAACAAGAGCAAGTTGATGTTGGCATACGCAGCTTGGCTGGTGCACACGGACGTCTTTCGCAAGGTGAAACTCAACTTTCTGTTGGTGGGACATACGCACGAGAACATTGACCAGATGTTTTCACGCTTCTCCGTGCGTCTACGACGCAAGCAAGCTTGGACGCTCGACGAGATGATAGAGGTCGCACAAGAATGCTTTACGGATGGTGTAATATGCGAGCACACCGAGAAGATCTTCGACTTCAGCTCTTGGTTTGATGGTCACGTCTTCGATTGCCACAATATTTTGGCACGGCAGGCTTTTAAGTTCAAGAAGAACGAGCACGGCGAAGTGGGCATGCAGTACAAACAGCATTCCATTTCACCCAAATGGTTACCCGAGACTCCATTGCCAAAGCTTGTTTCTACACCCCCTGTCACGGGGCCTGGATACATCAAGCCGATTCCTTTTACCGAAGAAGGCATCGAAAAGCTTGAGCATACGTTACAGGCGTTGAAGGACATTTTGGGCACAAAGCTCACGGAGGTGCACGAAACGTTTTGGCGCGAGGATGTCATCGAGAAACAGCGCCACCTAACTGCTGGTGGAGAATGTCAAGCGCCCGCGATACCCTTCCAGCATCCCGAGAAAATCGCCATCGAGCGCAATGCCACCTTGGTTCGACTGATAGAGGCGCCCGCGTTGGCGATAGAAGCTGCCGGGGCTGCCGCCGTCCCCGCTATACCGGTGCGCATCCAACGCCGAATTGATCGAGCGCCGATAGAAGTGTACAACGGTAAACGGAAACACCAAGGTCGAGCCCAAAAGCGAGCAGAGCAGTACGTGGACAACGCCCAGTGGGAGGTCACCTACGGCCAGATGACAGTCGGCAGCTTTGCGGTGGCTCTCGCGGTGGAATCTGAAAACGACAAGTTCGCGTTCCGCGTACAACTGAAGCGAAGCGAATGGTCGGATCCGTTGTACTTGGTGAAGGTGGAGGCGCGCTATCCGTCAACTCAACAGCTGCTATATCGCTATTTCCAACCCAAAAAGCACACCGACACCAAGAAGAAGCACCTCGGCAAGCAGCTTGCGAGTCACCCAGGAGCTTTCGCAGCGCCACCGGGGCACCGACCGTCTACCGAGACTTTCGATAAGAATGAAATAGTGCTGGCATGGAATGTGGATGCGAATGACCCCGAACGGAGTATACCGAACGAGCAATACGCGCAGATAGTCGTCGCTTTGCTTGCACAACAATCCAAACGCACGCGCAAGGACCTAGGTGACTTGAATGAATCGGATGATTCCGATGAAGACGAAGCTTTTGATAATTGCGTAGCGGTAGCGGTAGCACCTGAAGTGGACGCGTAAAGCAAGACGAAAAAAAAACATGTAAATAATATGTGTATAACGTGTATATAGATTCTGAGTCAAAAGTTCTTTGCGTTTTCACTCCTCCTAGATTTCGAAAAAGTGCATTTGACCTCAATTTTGTACCATAAAAACCATTAAATCTAATGCACAACCTGCACTTGCATGTTCTTGACTGTTAAAATGCGGCTTTTTAATCCTATCATGAGGTAAATAAGGCAATATCATTTTCACATGAGAATATCATTTTCATCGAATAGTGTGTTAGTACTTGGAGGGGGTATACAGCGATCGGCCGTTGACGTCGCCCTGCAACACCGAGCGTCACCTCAGCGACGGCGACGTCATCGAAGTGCGCGCCGCTTACGTCAGATGCGAGACGGGGGATCGGACAGACACGCACGTCGCGTACCTCGTGGACGGGGAGGCTCACGCGCGGCTGGTTATGTACGTGGGGGATCAACACAGTACACCATCCGGATGCACCGCAGCACCTCGCGCAACCCTCTGTACTCGGTAGGCGAAAACATCGTCGGCCGGGCGCTGATCTTCCCTCTCGCCGAAGATGCCTGGCACGGCGCGGAGCGTACCGATTCTCGGGTGCTGCTGGTAGGATGATTCCGGGATGCACATACCGACTGGAATGCGGGGCGATCTGAACGGATCGGAGTGGACCAACTGCACCATAAATCTGCAGAACGCGATGATGCGGACGACGGACGGCGCGGTCCGCCCCTTGTCGGCCAGGACGTTGCTGCGTCAATTTGCCAGCGACCTCGCCAGCGATACCTGCGCGGAGAGCTCCCAAACCTGTTGCGGGTCCATCCTCTCGCAGGCGTTCGGCGGGCCGTCCGTGATCACCAGCGATGTTGCGTACGTCTGCGCGGACCCGATCACCCAGGACACCATCGTGGAGAAGGACGCGAACGAGCTGCTCGCGTATCACGGCATACCTTACGGCTGCGAGTTGTACAACACGCACCCCCAAACGATGTACGCATGCAGCGCCGCATGCTCCGATGTCCGCTCGCCGCCTCCGCCGTCGCGACCGCCGCCCTCGTCGCCGCCACCCTACCCCCCCTTGGCACCCGTCCCGCGACCGCCCCCGACTATCCGTCACCGCCGCCCCCTCGACGTCGCCGCCGTCACCCGCGCCCGTCGCGCCTTCGCCGCCGCCCGTGCCACCGCCCTCCACGCTCGCGTACCCTTCCGATCCGGCCGTACCGTCTCCGTCGCCCGGCTCGCATCCGCCGCCTTTGCCGTACCCTCCCCCTTCCAAACCGTCGTTATGGTCCCATCCACCCGAGCCGCCCGTACCATCACCGCCGCCGCGCCCTTCGATACCGGGCGCGCCGCCACCGCCGCCACCGCCGCCTCCTGCGCCTCCCCGCGCCGCCGCTCCCCCGCCGTGCCCTCCTTACACCTTCCCCCCCTTTCCGCCTTCGCCACCGCCCAGTGCGCACGCTCCGCCGCCGCGTCATCCCGCGCGCCCTCCGCCCGCGAGCCCGCCATTTTGGCCACCACCGCCTTTTCCGCCACCGACATCTCCGCCATCCCCTCCGCCCAACACCGAAAAGTGCGCCGTGGGGTCGTCCGGTCGTACATCGAGCGCTTGCGCCGCGGAGCAGTACCGTTTCGACGAGGCGCGTTTATGCACGGATTCGCGCGTGATGATGGGATCGCGCGTACCGCTGCGAGCCGAGTATGCGGACGCGAAGACCGAAGGCATGGGGGGCGAGATGGTGCTGTTTCTGACCCGTGGTTCGAATCTCGCTACGGCACCGCAGCCTGTTGTCGTGAACACCACCGAGGAGCACGCCATCAAAAACTCCATGTTCGCGGACGCGGTGGCCAATCTCGTTGTGAACGGCAGTTTCGAAGAGGAGGCCGAGTTCGAAGGCGAGAACGCTAAACGGAGCATCGAACGCACTTGGATGAACGATTTTTGGAACATCAGCGTGAGCATGGGCGGCGAGTACCATATGCTGCACAACGCGCTCTACCACAATTCCGCGGGAGCCGCCGGCGTATTTTTCGACGCCTACCTGCCGGGCGCTTCGGACTTTGCGAAGCACTCCATCAGAATGTACGCCAACGCCCTGCGTGCCTGCGAGCGGTGATCATCGGTGTCGCGTACACGGGCAATCGGGTGACGCAGGGCAAGCATTTGGAGAAGAGCACGTTATGGGGGCTCATCGAACCCGTCATCGAGGAGCAGATGGCCTCCGCGCATAGCGTGTACGAGGTGGCCCACATGTTCATGTACGGGCCGGTAAGCGCGGTGCAGGCCTACAAGGACAAGACCACCAGAATCACGCATGTGCGACAAATCTGATATACAAAACAACGTGATGCGCGAAACGCTCAAGATCGTGCACGCCGTTTCCGGGTGAGCCGACCCTATACTTGTCTTACCCGTTTGTTGCGCCACCTCGGTCTCACGCGCTCACTCGCTCGACGGTGCAGGTTCGCTCAATTCCCAAACCCGCTGGACGGCAGCTCCATCGGCTGCGATCCGCTATCCGCCGATTGCTCCGCGGGGCCGTACGAGATTGACACGTCGCTCAACCTGAACCCGGTGTGCGGCATCACGTACATGCTCAACAGTCCGCGGACCATGGGAACCAAGATCGAAACCGTGTTCGAACAGCAGGAGACGGTCGTGAAAAACTTGTTCGGGAAGGCGTCCCCTTCCGTGCTGTCCGACTTGATCGCCGAGTACGACGTGCAGGCGAAACCGACTTCGGTTCTCAAGCAGGCGGTGACCAAACACATGCTGCTAACGGGAATCACCGCCCCGGATGTGCGCGGACTCGAGACATCGCTGGAACTGCTGGTCAACTTTGTGGTGGACGTATCGAACTGCATGACCGATCTTTTCAACATGGGCGTGGGTCAAACCCAGGAGGGTCGCGACTACGAACGCGTGATGGACGACCTGCTGTGGCCGACGGCCATCGTCACGCGACATCATGGTCGGAGCACAAGTCTGCGATGCAATACGTTCTTGTCTTGGAAGTTGCGAGCAGTTGGAATGCTTAGAGATGCATGGTCAGAGAGGACTCGACGTGTCGAAGAGGTTCGGATACAACTCACTATTGTACCGTATTGTGTCCACACTCCACGGGTTAGGTGCGCAAGTGTCACAGTGTCCACCGTATGTCGATATCGTCTCAAGCGCTAGCGGGGCGGGGCAAAAACAAGGCACCCGCGCGCGCGCCAGCCACGGGCGGGGCGATAAAATTTTCCCAGGCCCGCCAACCGCTGACGAGGCGGAGGGTCAGTCAAAAGTAGCGCCGGCGGCCCATCCGCCGGCGCGCCCGCGCGCTGATTTGCATCCTTGTTCCGGATCCCGGTTCCCGGATTAAGGATTCCGGATGCTGGATTCCGGAATTCTGGATTCCGGATTCCGTATCATCATCATTAGAATTACGTCTGAACGTTATGACGTATCGGCCAGTTCTCTCGCCCGGTTCTTGAAAATGCAATACAACCGTTAGATATCTCCATCCAACGGCATATAACTGGCCGATAAAAGAACTGGCCGATACCTTGACGAGTCACCCAAAACAGTTTAAGGGTAGGGGTGAAGGTTTTTAGGTGAAGTCTTCGAGGTTAGGTGAGTCAAAGAAGTAAAGTTTTCGAGAGCTGCAATCGAGGTGACCTGAGGCCCGAACTCACCTGTGCTAGTGCTGCTGCTGGTTGAGCTGTCAGAAAACTTTAAGGTTCCTGCGCATCGTTTGCGCGGATGTTTGAATGCTGCGGAACTTGTCTGTCAGATGTGCCGCTGCACCGTGCTATTTCTCCATTGACCCTTCTCACGCTAAGCGGTTTCCGAAACTCCGTCCTACCAACCAAGCAGTCATCTCTGCGGAAAGGTGAGCGTAAGGAGACGTGTGTATCGTTGAGCAGGTGCCTCAAGTGCTCTCTATTCAACTTCAACGACTCTAGTATACCGAACTTCCGTTGAAGCTCCAATTTGGTTTCCGTTCGAACCAATGACGTCAACCTTTCGAGGAGTATCTGTGCTCTGCGCGTTCGCACTATTTGTGCAGGCAGTGAACTGCAAGGTGTCCGTGAGTGGAGATACCTTCGAGTACGAATCCTCGGGTCCAAGTAGGCTCACTTTCAGCGACGGGAATACAGTGGTGCAGGGTGTTGGGGAGAATGCTCAGCATACTTGGAACGTAGCGTACGGAACCAAGGAAGTGGAAGCTAACTCTGGTATTCATGAGTGGAAGGTTAAAATTCTTGAATACTACGACGCGGATAACGCGAACGGCTTTGAAGTGGCTATTGGAATCTGTGACCACCGGAGCCATCCGCATGATAGCGGAGCTTTCTGGGGCAGCGCAGAGTCGTACGCAGTTGTTAGTCAGCTAGGCTGGGCAGTTGCAACTACAGCGCACCGTGATGACATGTCAAAGGAAGCTAACGAAGAAACGGGCTTTAACAGAGAGTATGGTATGACTTATGGGAAGGATGATGAAATAACTGTCACTCTGGACACAGACGCAAAGACGGTTTCTTTTGCCAAGAACGGTGTTGGCTCTGGACTCGTTGGTACAGGCCTCGGTGCCGGTCCTTTTCACTTGGCTGTGGCTCTTGGCGATAGTCTCGAGACTGTCTCCGTGGGCCCTGGCACAGAAGACACTCCCACGCCCTCCCCTCCGCAAGCTGTTTGGACAGACTACGAAGATGTCGTGTGCAAGATGAAAGGAGGTGACTCTAGCAAAAATGATGATGGAACATATTTTCGGTACAAAGGCATCTCTCCAAACACCTTGGACGAGTGCAAGCGCCGTTGTCTAGACGCCATAGAACAGCTTACGGACTGCAAAGGTGTTGAATACTACGAGGCAACCGGGCGTTGTGACCTCTTCACTGAGAGCTTCACTCACAGCAAATCAAAGTCTGGCAGAACGTGCTCCGCTCTCACCTGTAAGTTTCTTGTGCTTTTGACCACTCTTCTCGATGCATATATTTTCTAAACGTGTTGTGTTTTGAACAGCCATGTACGTGTACCATAGAGTTGGCATGATAGTTGCTTTTTAACCTTAGGTTATGTTAGTTTGTCACAGTTATCACTTGTCGATTACTCCTGCTCTTGCTGTTGATGGTTCATTGTGTGTTCCGATGCAGGGGACGGCGAAGGGAAATCCTTGGAGTCATACAAATCCGCGTATTCCGCATCCGGCTCATATTCTCTTCTGCTGCAAGGGTCGATTGGAGTCATCGCCGCAGTGTGTGTGATCGTTGCGGTTGGGTTGCGTCATCGTCGTTTCCCAGCTGAGGATTCCTCCAACGGGTGAGAAAATGCTGCTGCTAGAGCACTGAGTAGGCTGTTACTTGCCTGAACATGCACTTAACCCACCTGTGAATTTTGTGGCGTATGATAACATTTTTGGAGAGGGTGCGCCTGGCTTCCGACAAGATGGTAGTTGTGTCCCAGATGCCTACATGCTACACGCTGTCGGGACCAGAGTTGATCACTAGCTCAATTTTACGTATACCAAAACATCTGAGAGATTTCTGACTGACCTGTCAACTGCATATGTGCTCCTTTGAACTTGTTGTGCCAAGTGTGGAAGTTGAGCAGTGCAACTGCGGGCTAACTATTTTTTGTTTTGCAGACTCTTCAAAACTGTTTTCGACGTGGATGAGGACAGTCATATCTGAAATATGCAGGAGTCGTCTTTGTAACTCAAAAGTCGGGACGGATTTGTTGGTGTCGCTATTTTTTAATGATTTTGTTGTATTTGAATGTTGCGTGATCGGGACCCTTTAGTAAGCTTGCGACAGACTGAGAGGGCGGACTCGAGACTTTTTCTGGGCTAGTTCAAACTGAACCCAGAATACAAAATGAAAGATCTCAAACTACAACCCCTCGGTATCTTAATTACACCCTAAAGGGTGACATCCTGAGCACAATCTCACATGTTTACACCACTTTACTGAAGTTGCCTGTAGTTACTGATTAGTGACAGCGTTTTGTGTGCATTTTGCTGCCAGTTACCAATCATCCAAAAATTGAAAAATATCATCGAGTTGCAATCCGAATGGAGGCTAGTTGCTCCCCACTCATATTCTAGTGCATACTTAGAAACGACTCGAAATGCATATTACGATTAGAATACATTCGGATATATTCTTATCGTATGAGATGTTTGCAACAAACACCGGCTTCTCGTGGTATTGGAGCCGGGTTTTCGCTGGTGACAGACGTAGCAGTATTCAGGAGATGAGACAGGCGCTGCATTTTGCCGTTGTATGACAAGGAAGTCATGACAGGTCTCATGATAGAGATAATATTATTGATGAAAAGATGGCTTGTCTGTGACAGTTACAGAAGAGTCACAGTCTTGGCCGCATGAATCGTAGTTTGTTAAGTATCGGATGAGGTGTCTTCGCGCGCTCAGAGCTTATTGGCTGTCCGTACCGGACAGAAGATTGTGCTATGCAGAGAGGATGATAGATGTGATGACAGTTACTAGTCGGACCGTTAAGTACCCTGCGCTCGTGGGACTTCGCTAACAAGGCCGACGAGATCTTCTTCAACTTGTCTCGCTCAGTTGATGAGAATACTAATATCTAGTAGGCTCAAGTAAAGTATATGAAATGTGCAATAAACATCTGTAAGACATAATGTGCACGAAAGAAGCTCTGCAAAGGCTCAGTATCGAACAGGAACGGAGGGACGAGAGGCACTGCTGAAAAGCCTTACTGTGGCAGTCAGCAGTGTCATCATGAGTGTCTGTCACAAGTACTGGTCGCGCGTCGAGAGATGTCACTATCTTATCGGAAATCGTGGAACGGACTACCGGGTACGAACTACTGTATCGCAGCGCAGTCGATTGTGTCATCACGGCCTACTGTATGCGAATGCGTACTACGGCAGTCTGTGTGAAAGTCCGAACCTCATGACACCACCACATCACGTGGACGTGTGAGGTGTGCTAGTGCAGGCAAATAAATAAGTACATAACCCATGATGGGCAAGCTAAAGCTAGTAAAGCAAGCTAGGCATGTCAAATGATCCATATAGTTGGCGAAGTAGTTGACCAGAATAGGTAAAAAATAGTCATAACCATAAGTAAACAGTGCTTAAACAGTGCTGTCCAGAATAACCAATAGTAAGTAAGTAATGCAGGATAGTGGCGTTGTTGTCAAAGTAGTTGATGCGATGAAATATGTGGCGGAGACAGAACCTCTAATTGGTGCCTCCGGGTCATCAGAAATAGCATGCAATAGCAGCGGCCACCTTCCCTCGCCTCAGGTCACCCTATCAGGTTCTGCCTCCGAAGTGATGCAAGAATGAGCTGGTCATGTTACGGATCGAAGATTAGAAGACGCCCGCAGTCGCGATGTTGGTACGTCATCGTCGATGTCACGATAAATCCTCGATCGGTAATCATCTGAGTTGTACGAGTACCACTAAAATGCGCGAAGATATCATCAATAGCTTCGCGTAGCTCAGTGGTCAGAGCGTCGCACTAGAGAAGCGAACGTCGCGGGTTCAAATCCCGTCGTGGAGCATTTTCGCCCCATGACGATATATGATTTGACCCGGCTCGTACAGCGAAAATCCCCGCACCGATTTTCAGACCGTAACATTGGTATCGAAGCGACGGTTCGGAAACCGCCTCGGATGTAACGGCATAAGGCACACGATGTGACCTGCGCTAAGATCGCGTATGCTCGGGCACGATGATGTGACCTGCGCTACGATCGCGTATGCATGGGCACGATGTGACCCGCGCCGATGACGTGGATTCGGGCCGCACCCCAAGAATTGCGATGCACCGCCTTCGGTGCGATGGGCTGCATCCCAAGAACTGCTATTCGGCTCATAGAGCTGCCACGTCATCACATCCGAGGTCGGACCTCTGAAAAGTAACTCGACACGAATGTCGTGAGGTCACGACACTTTAAAGAGGGGAGATATGTTACGGATCGAAGATTAGAAGACGCCCGCAGTCGCGATGTTGGTACGTCATCGTCGATGTCACGATAAATCCTCGATCGGTAATCATCTGAGGTGTACGAGTACCACTAAAATACGCGAAGATATCATCAATAGCTTCGCGTAGCTCAGTGGTCAGAGCGTCGCACTAGAGAAGCGAACGTCGCGGGTTCAAATCCCGTCGTGGAGCATTTTCGCCCCATGACGATATATGATTTGACCCGGCTCGTACAGCGAAAATCCCCGCACCGATTTTCAGACCGTAACAGGTCATGTGCCTGTTATTTCTGCAACTGCTGTTCTGAGGCTCTGAGCTTTTGGGCTGCTGCTGTCTGAAGCTGTTCCCTAAGCTTAACTGCTCTCTCTCTCCTATATCCAATAATCTAGCAGTGAACTTATCTATGATGTGGACTCCGTGTTTGGTGGTGGGGAGGGACTTAATGAAAATGTCAGCAAGATTCTCATCTGTGGGAATCCATACTGGGCGAAACAGTTTGAGAGGACCTTTGTCACAACTTCGCACACCCATCGTACAGACCCCCCTTACGAACCCGCAACCCCCCTGCGGGGGGGGGAGCACAACTGCTCCTAGTTCCCACGCCACGCTGCCCACGCTACAGGTCGCTGCCTGTAAAGCCTCGCCCCTTCGCAACCTCCCATGCCCACGCCACGCACTTATACCCGCCCACAGATTCCCCACCGTTACAGTTCCCGAAAAATCACGCGAAGCCGCAAGCCCCCCCAGGTCAGTCCGATCAGATTGCGATCACGATCGCCGCTCCCCCGTAACCGCTCCGTTTATATCCCCTCAATTACACGCAGTTATAACCACCGCACGTACTCGCAAAGGCACTCTCCACGTCAGTTTCCCCGCCCTGCAGAGTCGTCGACCAATAAGAGAACCCGCAGACAGATCCGATCAGATCGCCCACGCGCCCCCAGTTAATTACAGACTCGGTCAGCACGACAACTTTGTCTTTCACTTTCCCATTCCACTCCAACTTTGCAGAACCCACTGCCCGACAGTCACCCAAGTCTGCACAGCTGCCAGTCGCACATCAAGCAGGAACGGCGCCAGCAAGGCGCACAGCGCAACCGCAGCCGCGACCGTCTGATCAGGCTCAGCCCATCAAGACGCCGCCGCCGGCGCCTGATTGGCCGATGTGAACGCCCGGCAGTCGCAAAGGCACGAACTGGTACAGGGGGAGATGGAACGACAAGGCTGCCCGCCTGACGGTCAAGCTACCCCGCGATACGCACAAGAGCTCCCGCGCAGCGACTGCCCGTTGTCGCTTCGCCTGTCTCGCTTTTGATGTCGCGGCAGAGCTGTCACGGTAGCATGACAGTCGTTCTGGCTACCCCGCATGACAGGTTGCACCAGGCAGGTCATCGGCGGAAAACCCCGAAACTGTACATGAACAATCTGGCGTACGATCAGCGCACTGACGCTTGAGCTATCTCGATCTAGCGGCAGATACGAACAGGCACTTTGAAAGTTCGCGAAGTAGCAGAAGGCATTGACACCGCGACTGCCCGCACGGCGGTCCGCGTGCGGAGAAAACAGCTACTGGGGCGCATTCTTTTGCGGTTCAAGACGTGGAGGGCGACTTCTGCGCCGCTGCCTTCCAGCACGCCATCGACAGCAACGACGCCGACCGCTTCGACGCGCTACTATGCTTCTTGGCGGGCGGCAAGCCCGTAATGCTCGAGGACCTCTCCGCCGCCTCCTTCTGTGTGGGCGACACTGTTGAGACTCACGCCATCGACGAGTATCTGGGGTGCTGCCAACCCGCTGACACCCGCTTCGGGGTCTGCGCGGTTGGTGGTGCCATGAACGTCAACAACTTCCAGGTCCACGACAAGATCCTTGACGGCGCTTTGGTCGTGCCGCCGCCGCCAGCACCGCCTGCCGCTCCGCAGTCGGCGGTGTCCGACGAGGGCATGTACCTAGTTAGCGCACTGCACGCCCACGAGCCGGACACGTCCTTCATGGACACGTTTGCGGTGAGACTTGAGCTCACTAACCCTGACCCGCCCCTCGCGATGCATTGCATGGGGCCCGTGGCACCCGTTGATTCGGTTTCAGTGACTGGGGAGGAGTCCGAGGATGACGACGAGGGTAGTCCGCCGCCGCGGCAGGCTTTGGGCTGCGGCAGACCGCCGTTGGGCTTTGGGTATTCCGCCCTGACGTCACTCGCGGTTTGCATGTTTTTCATCGTGCGTGCCGCTGCTGTACCGTCGGCCGCTTCAGCCTTCGGTGGTGTTAGCATGGGCGCCGAGGCGGCTCCACCGGTCGGTGGTGTCGTTCACGGGCAGCCGGGAATGCTTCTGGCGCCGACAACAGCCTTACGCACATCTTCAATCGACAATCGAGGTTTGGGTTCTACCCACAATTGCCCCACGCATGATTTATCAGCAGCGCCGGAGCACAGCGACGACGAGGTCGGTGGTGCTGATGTGCTATCACCCGCAGCTATCCTACCGTTCCGGTATTGGCAGCCGGCGGGGTGGTACTTAAATTTGCATGGTGATTACCCTGGCTGGCTTTGCCTTTGGCACCCGGGTCCCTCGCAGCCGCATGTGGCTGCTCCGACCCTTCCGATGCCACCCTCGCCACGCAGGTGGTGCTCCGCCATCGCCGTCGCCGGACTACTGTATGCCCCACCCGCCTCGGACGAGGGGGGCGAGGGTGGACCCTCTTCGATCGGGCGCAGAGATCGGCTGGTTACACCGGGCGCAATTGACAACAACAACATCGGAGCTTTCTCATTTTGCTCCACGCACGCATGAAACCTCAGACAGTGCAGACACCGACTATGTTTCGGAGGACAGTGGTACCAGCTCTCCTGGGCGCTGTGACAGTGGTACCGGCTCTCCCGGGCGCTGTGAAAGTGGCTAGTGCTGACGTGATTGAGATTAACCTGCCTTCAGTTTGAGATGCTGTAGGTGCATGTTGCCCCAAGATGGGCTCTGTTTCGGGTTTTCGGTGTATCAGAATTCGGCAGTAGAAAGTAGTGGCACAGCTGCTGCACTGCCTGTTCGGGAAAGGGGGCCTGGCCAGTATGAGCACAGTGCCTCCTGACCCACTAGCACTGACTTTTCTGCCTCCCGGTAGGCATTTGTTTCCTGTTTCGGCTACCTAGTTTGGTCCCCACACTAGGTGGTGTGCTGGATTTGGCACAGCGACACCTAAAATATGTCACCTGCCTCATCCTAGAGTAGTCTGGGTGACCGTCACTCGTAGGTCGAAACCTAATCCCTGCACTTAAAGTCAGGTATATGTTTATCTGTTTTATCTCATCAATGCGACCGTTCTGATATCGAAACCCTATCTTAGGGTATAACGACACATAGATATATATCGGCCCTGTATATCTAGCAACAAGAAACAAAACGACTCGACGTAAGCTTTTGAAGGAGTCCGATTTGGACTCCTCCATCAGGCTCTCCGACGCGGTGCGTGACTCCCCAACGTGCCGCACGCCACCAGTCCCTATCCCTCCTCCACGGGCAGAGCATGAGACGGACGCTGTCCGCATTGCTCGTGAAGGGTATGCGTCGGCTAAGGACATTGTGACGACCATCTACTCCAAAGGGAAACATCGGAAATGGGCGAAAGCTGTCCGTCAACACCAGCTTGGTGGTGAATATTTCGGCGATGCGACGGACGTGTCCAAGCTGGCGAAGGTGGTCATCGCAATCAAGTCCGAGATCTCTACAACAGCTGGACTTAGTTGCGACGTCTTTGACCTTGACAACCCTACTCTTGGCGTCCAACGGGCAATTCTCTACGACACGCTCACCTATGTCGTCGAGCCTGACTCAGTGGCCTACGGTTACTTACTGGGCACCGACTCCGCGACGGACCGGGGTGGGCGACGGGCCCTCATCGACCTCATTAAAGGTCGTGTCCCCCCCCCGCAATTCGTCAGAAGCACCAAGCGGAGCACTCAGCTTTAAGGTATCCCGCCCAAGTGGGCCCACGGCCGGTGTTGGCCATGGAGCAGCGCCTGGTTCGTGAGAACCGCGCCGAGGACTGGACCCCACAGCTGCTACGCGTAAAGCGCAGCTGTGGGAGAGCCTTGACCCCGTTTTCTACGCGGCGGTCAAGGTGAAATTTCCTAGGTTGCAAGACCTAGCGCATGTCTCATTGGCGGAATTGTCTGACTTGGTTTCTTCAATTTACGTGTCTTGGCAGCAGTACGCGGGCGGTACCCCTGGAACCGCTGCAGCGGTGGGGGTACTTGGCGACGAGAAGCCCGACCGCGACGACATTCTTGGGAAGCTACTCGCGAGGCTAGACAAAATCGAGGCCTTCATTGAAACCCAACGGCTTGGAGGTGCGGCGGCGGCTCCCCCCAAGCGGCATCGCAAGGGACTCGACGGGTTCCGCGTCGGGACGCACACCGACCCTCGTGTTGGGTTTGATCCCGGCGCGAAGAAGGCCATGGTCCCGAAGTGCCCAAGGTGCCCCACGGCCGGTGACGGTCATCGTTACCACTCGTGGGCGGATTGCCCCTTAGGGGGTAAGCGGCAGCCGGCGGATTCCACGGCGGCTTACTGCCAGCCGGTGGAGGAGTGCACTCCGGAGGAGGTGCACACCCTCGCCCTGTGCCAGGTGTTCCGGGCGGCTGCAGAGGATGGGGCATCGGCGTTTGCGGCTGCGGTGGAGTTGCATGGCGCGCCCGCGGTTGTGGGGGTGGGTGCGGCGGCTGGTAGCGTCGACATCTCGGCGTACGGCTTCTCCACAGGGGCTTCCGGTGCTTCTGGTGACGACGACATCGACGTCCATGAGGAGCTTCGTGGCCATCGTCAACAAGTTGGTACGGCAATCTCCATGGGGCAGGTATCTGTTCCTCCCGGGCAGAGACTCTCTTTTGCGGGTGTCTCTGCGGAGCCGCAGGGTCCGATTGTGCCTTCGGCTGGTGGTGGCCAGCCTGCGTTCGTGGGACATCTGCTCACTCCGACGGAGGAGTTCCCTGGCAGGATTGAGTTGGTTCCTGTGCGGCATCACGTGCCGACGGTGCCGATTGACCCGCCGGTGTCAGCGGTGGCATGCTCTTTCCAGCGGGAGGCGGCATCATTCGTGGAGCCCGGGGAGAAATCTCGGGCTCCGATCGACGACTTGTTCTCAGGCATGAACGAGGAGGATTCACCTCCTCCAATCGACGGAGGGCCACGTGCGGCGACACCTTGCCGTGTCTCGGCGGTGCGCCCTCAACAGGTGGTGGGCTGCGGTGTCAAAGGAACGTTGCCCAATCTTGAGAGCGGGGTACTTGGCTTGAAACCTCCTATATATTACTAGTTGAGAGGCTTTCAACCAATGTTTGCTCACGAACTCCCTCGGTGTTCTCAAAGCACCGGTGTATGTTGGGGTCACGTGCCAACACGACGTCCTTTTTGCAAGGACTAACTCGAGTGTTGTCCGGGTGCAACCAAAAAGCTCTAACAAGAGCACAAGTCGCCATTGTCAAGCATCGGGTAGACAATCTCCGTTCCGCAAGCATCACGCCCTCCCAAAAAAGGCCACGACGCCCTCTCTCCGCAGTTGCCATGTGTGCCCCCTCCCTCAAGTTTGCATTTCCGACCACCCCAAGCGTTCCAACGCGTTGATGCACACCAAGCATCGTGCAAGCCGTACGCACCAAGTTATCCTCGGCCAAGTTGCTCCCAAATGCCGCAGCCGCTATCCCCTTCGTTAGACTAACGTTCGCACGTGTGTTTCGTCGTGCTAAGCGTGATAACGCGTCCCTCAAATTCGCCACAACACAATTCTTCACCGTCTCCACGCGCCGGTCACCTAACGACACCAATGCCGCTTTGCACTCCTTGTGCACCTCCGAACTCAAGCCCGCCGGAAGGGACTCGATATACGCCCTCACCGCACCCGCAATGCGGTGAGGGCTTCTCCCAAATGCCGTTCGCGTCTTCTCGATCCACCAACCCTTATTCCCGCGCGTCAACTCCTCAAAACCGTCACTTACTTGCGGCAATTGACCTCTAGGACGTTCGTGCGTTTCCTCATCTCCACCTTGCAACTCGTCTGACATTTCCACATCGTCACAAACCTCCTCTGAGTGAGCGTGATT
Source organism: Cymbomonas tetramitiformis (assembly GCA_001247695.2). Lineage (NCBI taxonomy): Eukaryota > Viridiplantae > Chlorophyta > Pyramimonadophyceae > Pyramimonadales > Pyramimonadaceae > Cymbomonas > Cymbomonas tetramitiformis. The sequence goes on from LGRX02027067.1 coordinate 19,097, forward strand.
AACATCACCTTGTCCTTTTGCTGATGTCCAGGCCTCGCACAACAAATCTATCTTCCCCACCAACGTGTAAAGCGTATCCATATCATCATCTTTCAGGGGCCACACTCCAAGAGGTATAATGCGAGCGGAATCCCCAACCTCTACGAGAAGGGGTAACAAGTCTATAAGAACGGGAGGAATATCCCAATTCGGTCCCGGATTGTAGGCAGCGTCGGAGCCACACAACGCCAAGAAAACGCTCACTGCAAGCAGCGCAATGTGGAGAGTCGTACATAACACCCCAAATAGCCACGATCGTTGATCCCGCACGAGCGTGACGTTCAATAACCCTTCCCCGATATGCGTCCCTGTCACCAAACAATCTAGTAAGACATACGTAAACCCTTCCTTGACGCGAAGTCTCACAGCAGCACAATCACATGTGTATTGTACACACGTTTCGGGGTGTAGATATTCATACCGTTAAAGCTTGTGGGATTGGGGCGCCGCTTCGTGCTGCCACCCATATTCGCGCCCTCCGACAACGTTTGCTCCGATTCCAAGACATATCGCGTATGCATATCCATAGTAATATATACAAGTTTGTCTTTCTCTTCAAGCATTTTCACATACTTACTTCCACGAAATGCTTGGGCGGTTTTGTCCGCGATTCATACTGAGCTGACGTCACACGTGCATGCACATTTCTCGTATGTCGGATCCGATCCCAGATCCATCGACGTACGAGAAATGCTTGGGCGGTTTTGTCCTCGATTTATAATGAGCTGACGTCACACGCGCATGCACATTTCTCGTTTGTCGGATCCGATCCCAGATCCATCGACGTACGAGAAATGCTTGGGCGGTTTTGTCCTCGATTTATACTGAGCTGACGTCAAACGTGCATGAACATTTCTCGTATGTCGGATCCGATCCCAGATCCATCGACGTACGAGAAATGCTTGGGCGGTTTTGTCCTCGATTTATAATAGCTGACGTCAACGTGCATGAACTTTTCTCGTATGTCGGATCCGATCCCGGATCCATCGACGTACCCGAAATGCTTGGGCGGTTTTGTCCTCGATTTATACTGAGCTGACGTCACACATGCATGCGCAGTTACTGCGTCTCCGCGCCTTAGTTGGTGCAAGCGAGCGGAAACCATTCTTGAAGAACACTTCTTAGAGCTAGCACTTCGGAAACTGCAATGACCTCAAGAAACCGAGGCGGAAACAACGCGCCTGCCAAAACCTGTGGGGGGAAAATGCCCCGAAACGCCCCTGAATACCACCGCTGCCATGTCGATGGATGCGACAGTAAACTAATTCCAGCGCAGACTTGTAGGGTTTGCAATAGGAGCTTTCACTTTAGCTGCGCGAATAAAAAGTATCCGGCGATGCAGTGTGGTGCATGTAAAGAGGTACTTCCGGAAGATAGGTGTTGCTATTGTGATAAGGGGGCTTTCGTGGTGTGCGAGTTGCGCTACCACCCAAAGTGTCAAGAGGGAAGAGGGCTAAAGAGAAATTTGTTTAACTGCGGTCGCAAGGAATGCGTCGAGCCTAGCGGAGGAAGATCGGAACCCACTGTCGTGAACATGCACGGCATGCAGGCGACGAAACAACTGGGGGAGCTGCCAGGTCCGAAGACCGCTGTGAGGAAAGCTTTAGATTGGAATGCTTTCGAGCATGCCCTCACAATAGCATACGATAGATGCTATAAAGGTCATGAAGATGGTGAGCACCTTTTCGAAGCACTATTCACATGTTGGGAGAAGCTATAGTCATGCGTATGGATAATGCCTGAACCGTTTGCTTGTGTAAACGCGCATGCATGGTTTTGGTGTTGTATGAATTAGGTGGGCTCGCCATGCAACTGCCTCCTCCGCCCTCACCCCCACCGCCAGCACCTGAAGAGTGCTGCTTCATCTGCGAGAAGAATGATGGACGTGGAGTGCACAGGTGCTCGCACTGCGGTGCGCAGTACCACAACGTGTACCTTTTGAGCAAGGGCATTGAAGAGGTGAGATGCTGTGGTAGGCCGGAGTGCATGGCGAAACGCACGGTCTACCCAACCTCGCAAGCGGAGAAAGACACTCTGGCAAAAAAAGGCGCCCTGCTGCTGGACGAACCCTGGAAGGCGCGTTCCAGCAGAGTTTGCCGTGGCCACCGCCCCTTGAAGCGGCCACACCCCCCGAGGTTGGTGAGGGGGATGTTGAAGCGCCGTCGGGAGCGGCGGAGCAACCCGCGGACGCTCCCGCCCCCACGAGCACGGAGGTTCTCGCGGCGGGAGAGCCCGCACCGGCGGAGGTGGTGGTGGATCCGCCCCCAATCTCAGGGAGCCCCGCGGCGGGAGAGCTCGCACTTGCGGAGGTGGTCGTGGAGGAGGCCGCAATCACAAAGGGTCCCGCGGCGGGAGAGCCCGCACCGGCGGAGGTGGTGGTGGATCCGCCCCCAATCTCAGGGAGCCCCGCGGCGGGAGAGCTCGCACTTGCGGAGGTGGTCGTGGAGGAGGCCGCAATCACAAAGGGTCCCGCGGCGGGAGAGCCCGCACCGGCGGAGGTGGTGGTGGATCCGCCCCCAATCACAGGGAGCCCCGCGGCGGGAGAGCCCGCACCTGCGGAGGTGGTCGTGGAGGATGCCGCAATCACAAAGGGTCCCGCGGCGGGAGAGCCCGCACCGGCGGAGGTGGTCGTCGATCCGCCCCCAATCACGGGTAGCCCCGCGGCGGGAGAGCCCGCACCTGCGGAGGTGGTCGTGGAGCCGCCCGCATCCGCGGATTGGCCGGGGTGGGCGAAGGCCACCTTGGAGCAACGTGTTGCTTTTTATCCACGTTGGGTTCATCATTGTGATCTGCCGCGGTGCGCACCGGTGGTGTACGTGGCAGCGGGTGGGGTGCATGGGAAGGAGGGATACACGGCAAGGTCGAAGGGGCGTTTTGAGAGGGGATCCGTGGTGTATCACCAAGGGCACAAGGGCGCCTATATTGCGGGGACGATCTTGCACGTACGAGATCGTGGGTGGTTCACCATATGCGGAGGGGCTATCGACGGCAGAAACGCCACCCCGCATCTTACGCACATCTTCCGCATGAACAGGCTCAACCAGGGCAGCACGGATAAGGCCCGTGGGGCCGCACACTTCAAGACTGAAGAGGGGTCCGACATTGTGTACGAGTGCGCGAGGGTGTTCTTCCCGAAGCTCATCAACCTTCATAAGTACAAAGCCTTGGAAAACGGTATGACATGATCTTTGTTTGTGTGAAGCGGTACTCTTGCGGGGCGATGCTGAGCATGCTTGCGGTGAAATTCCTTGTGTAGTCTAAGTGCTAGCCCCCAACTTCATTTTGACAAGCTCGACGTCCGATTGTGGGCTCTTCACAGGTGTCTCTTTGCCTCCGATCGTGCGGCAGCTGACAGCAAAGGATCTTCAGGGTGGCACCTTTGCCTCGCCGAACTACACGCAGGATGACTACGTCTTCGTGGGCATGCTAGCTCGGAGGGAAGTGGGTGCGAATGCAGAGCCGGAGGGTGGTGCGTCGGCGATTGCCGTCCCGGCGGAGGACGAGGGCGCGAGGACGTGGACACCCTACGGTCCTAGGAAACTGTAGTATGTGTACTAACGGTAACCTAACGGCATACTAACAGCAGTATATGTAGGCAAGTTAGTATGCCTTTAGTATGTGTTTAGGATACCGTTATGGTACCTACTACGTGAGACTAGATGCTAACGGCATACTAACGCCATACGTCTTAACGACCCGTTAGTACGTGCATATGATGCCGTTAGGACACCCCTAACACATGCATCTTAACTGGTTTTAGGATGCCGCTATGATGTACATAGGACGACGTTAGGACATACTAACATATGCATATTAACAGGCGTTAGGATGCCATTATGATGCTCATAGGACGACGTTAGGACATACTAACACCGACACCCTAGAGGCGTCCTAACGACATGCTATCGGGGGCATAATAAAGGCATACTAACGTTGGTTTTAGCATAGCTTTAGTGTGTTAGGACGCATACTAAACGCATACTAACTATGCCATAACTGCACAAGCAGTCAAACGCGAACGTTGCGAGTATTCATATCGGTGGAAGCTTGATGCGAAGGCATATGCATTATGAGGTGCGAGATACATTGTGATTGGTGAGTGTGATGCACAACAAGTGTGATAAACAAGTGTGATGCACAACAAAGCATATGCGTGGTTGAATGCACTTTGACAAGTCTAGAAACGTTAATAATTTTACTATCCACACTACAATCCAATCGTAAGTAAGGCTGCCCCATTCGTAGCCTAATTCGCTCAAAACAAGGCTCTAGTCCGAAAATTGCCTCTAGGGAATCAACCTAATCTCTTTAAAACAACGTGCAACAAGCGAGAAATCTCGGCGTTGGTCTTGGAGTAAAACCTTCCGAGATTTTCCACTCGCCCATTCTCATTCGATCTGAAAAAGCAAGTGGAACAATAAACCAACACTTAGTCAAGTGAGAAACTTCACACAAAAGCACAACAACTTAGGTTCTAACTTAGAAAGGGTATAGCGTTTACCTTAAGTCTTGGCGTTGGTCATGGGCTGAAAATTTGCTTTCTCTACTCGCTCCTTTTCAACCGATCTGAAAAATAAAGCGCAACAAAGAAACCCACGCTTAGTAAAGCAAGCACATAACACAAACGCGCAAATTCTTATGTACCAACCTAGGAAAGATAGCGCACACACCTTAGGTCTTGGTGTTGGTCATGGGCTGAAAATTAGTTCTTTCCACTCGCTCATTTTCAGCCGATCTGAAAAACAACGCGCAACTCAAAACCAATGGATAGTAAAGCGCAAAAATATCATAAGATGAAATATAAGAGTAGCAAAGGAAAATAAGAAGGCCAAGTGGGGTGAGTTGGAATTTAACCAACTTCATCTAGTTCATACGACTAGCGAGAACTTACTTCTCGTTCACCCCTCAATTCGATGCTAAGCACACCGACATGCGCGCAGAAAAATTACAGTAGCACTCGCATTCACTATGAATATGTAGCGTAGTGCAGTATTTTTATGATACCAAGAACAAACATAAAACAGCACCCACTACCCGATAACTCTGCGTTCACCGCTGCCTTTGACTTGTGAATACTTAAAGTTTCTTTATTGTAGTTCGATGGACACAGTGTTGAGTGTATTCCACTTCAACGTTCACCTTCCCCTTCGCTTGATCTTCAACTCGAACTGGTCGTCGCGGGCTCGCGGCAGCGGCAGCGGCATCCCGCATCACTCGAGTCGCAGTCGACTGTCGCGTGTCACCTGTGTCACAGTATGAGTATCGGAGTATGAGTATCAGTAGCGTGAATCGATGTCGCTGTCGTTCGGCTGTCCCTGTCCCTGTCGCGTCGCTGTCGTCTCGAGTGACCAGCGCAGGTCGGCGCAGGTCGGTCTGTCTCGGACACGCGACGCGACGGTGCGGTGCGGTGCGGTGAGAACTTTTAATTTTACTTTTTTGTTTTGTTTATATTTATTTTTTTGCTCCTGCGCATTTTGAAAAAATCGTGCGCACAAAATGCTTCATATCTATGGCAAAAAAAACAAAACCAACATTTTGCTTGGAGGGGTGTGTTCCCTTCAACTTGCCCATTTCCCTGCCAAATCTTTGTTTTTTTTTGTTTTTTCGCTATTTTTGGGTCTTATAGCTTATGTCATACAAATCATATGACGTTAGTACCCCTTTAGCATGCTATGTACATTGCGCGGATATTATGCCGGTAGCATGCTCGTATTATGCCTATAGTATACTAACGCCATATTTGCAGTTTTTTTTTGTTTTTTTTTTGTTAGCATGCGATTTGTGTACCCATAAGGTACCTACTATCCTACGTGAGACTAGATGCTAACGGCACCATATAGCACGCCATTAGTGGCGTACTAGGTGAGACTAGCCACCGTTAACATGCTAACGCCACGCGTGCTAAAGGCGTGCTAACTACATGCTAACGGCGACAACATGTTACAGGTGTCCTAAGGGCGTGCTATGTGGTGCACATCTTAACAGGCCTAGAGGAATATTCCTCAAAAGATTCCCTGGTTAGGACACCTTTAGGAGGCCTTTAGGATGCCTGTAGTACGCCCACCCTAACGTGTGGTTGTAGTACTCCTTTATAACGTACTAACCGCGTCTTAACAGGCCTATGGGGGGGGGGCGCCGGGTCACAGGCCTGCGATGCCCCGTAAAGCACTTCGCCCCGGAGAGCATTTCTCCGCGCTACGTGAACAATGGACTCGCCAAGTTCCCCCCAATGCATCCGATGACCAGTTCGTGCAGGCGTCCGCAAGTACACCCCGTGCGGCCCCGGGTCACCGTGGGCTTTCCCTCCAACGACAAGAACGACCGGTGGCCAAAACACGTGCGCCACGACTAGCCCGAATGGCCATGTGTCACCCAGCACCTCACCCAGTACCCTTGGCACCACAGCGTGGTCCGGTGAATATTGCCACCTCCGCACCATCAAGTCCGGCGGTACCACTTGCTGCCGATACCGTTGGTTGTCCGGAGGTTTTCCGGTTGGGTCAACATTTCGAGGAGCACACGAAGAAGTTTCGAGTTAGCCAATGGGCGGAAACCACTGTGGCGTGCGTGAATGATGCAAGGTGAGTGATTTCGTTTTTTCAAGGACCCTTTGAAAGATAGTGCCCTAACTTTCATTTGGACTCTTGAATCACAATCGTCCATTTGGACCTTCGCAGGACTGTCGCACACATATGATGCCGTTAGCATGTTAAACACTTTGTAACGACGTACTAACGACATCTTAACCGCACTCTAACGTGGCAGGTGCCAAACGGAAGACATGATGCGTGCTCTTTGTCACGTAACCGCTTGTAGATTGGAAGCGCGTAAGTGGAGAAACGTCGGCATGGTTCAGATTTACACTTGTCGCCATCGCAAGGACGAACCAACTTGCATGACTCATCCCCGCGACTTTCATCGTTGCGCCCAAGACATGCTAACGACCCTACGGTACCCGTCATGGTTGCCGAAGTATGAATGGTGCCTTTAGGGTCATACATGACGGGTGTCAAGGTGTGTCAAAATCCGACAGGTATGCTAGTAGCACGTCGTTAGGTTGGCGTTAGGATGTACTTAAAGGCGTGCTACCCTAAAGGCGTGCTACCCTAAAGGTATGCATGGTAGACCACTCCACCCGGATGCCGGCGGCCGTGACCATGGGGAGCCGCGGGGCAATTGCGGTTGAGGTATCGGCTAGGGGGGAACGTGCGGTCTCGCGAGATGATGACATTAAGGCCTTGAAGGTTTGGATGCGGACTGAATTGCCGGCTTTTTGAGAGCTGGTGGAGAAGTGGGAGAAGTATGTGGAAAACGCGCGCAGGTGATTTGTGGCCCTATTCCTGTACAATTCCCCGAGCGGTTGGTTATGCCCTTATGACGCCGGTATTGCATATTTAGGACGCGTCTAACGTACTAACGGTATCGTATCGCTGTGCACAGTTGGAATGCACGGATGCGACTGCGAAACAAGCTGTACCGGAACGCGGTGTGTGCAAGGGAGGGCAAACCTGAGCACATACGCGAGCCCCCATTTGGAGCGTACGCGGATCCTACGGAATGGTTGGGCCGAAAGTTCACCAAGTACGAGATGTTGCTCATGGCGGGGCCGACACCGGTTCGCTATAACTTCAAGCACGTCAAGATCGGCGACGCTGATTACGACCGCACGGCTACGACCGATCGGAACAAGCGCACCGTACACAGCTACTTTCGCACTTTCTTCGCGAGTGAGGAAGTGGACGAGCACGGTGAGCCAAAATCCGTGGCAAGGTGAGAAAGGAGCACGCAGTATTCTACCTTTAACATGTCTTTAGGATGTCGTTGTCGCTCGATTAGGATGCGCATAATGTGCTAACGACATACACAATCATGGGCTTGGTGATATGCAGGCACGGCCGTATTACGAGAATATTGCGGGTGGAGATTGCAGGAAAGGTCTACATCTTACTGAAATGCGATTGGTTCGCTAAGCCGACCGACGAACAGATCAAGGAGTACCGTCGACGTCACTCCATTCTCGGCCCGGATAACTTGACCAAGACGGTATATACCTTCAACCCGCACGTAGACCGCTCGGCCTTTGACAACATGGAGCCATTCATATTAGCCAATAGAGTAGAACAGCAGGTTGTTATTGTACCACATCCGTGCATGGAGACCGCGGTCATTCTCGACCCAACGGCCGACTTCTTCGAGGGATCAAGGACATAGGACGACGACGAGGTCGATGTATGAGACATGAATCGCTGCTAGTTTATTTTTGCTTGCCACATGCCATGCAGGCAGTTGCAAATTGTGACCTTGGTAACGACCCCTGCAGTAGTACAACTAACGCATACTTTATAAGGCGCAGTGCCGCTAGAGTGCCATTAGCGTATTAACTTTGCCTACGAGCATCCTAACTACGTCCTAACGCCAACCTCCTAATGACATCCTAGAGGCATGCTAACGCCATCCTAACGTCCCTACCTTTCCGAGAAACTCCGCCCGCGTACTACTTTCCCCGAATCCCACCATACTCCGCGGAATAAACTTCCCCTGGCCTTCTAGTCACCATAAAACGCCATCTCAGTGATCTGCACACCCACACGTGCCCCACCACTCACCCTGCTCCAGTTGGTGCCAACGCATACTTAAGGCGCAGTGCCGTTAGGACGCCTGTAGTACGCGCATCTTAACAGGCCAATATGGCGTTAGTATGCCTGTAATATACTATACTACCGGCATACTAACGCCCATACGTCCTAACTGGCCTTTCCTATGCCTTTAGTACACCTTTAGTACACATACGACATACTACAGTTTCCTAGGACCGTAGGGATACCGCCAATTCCCCACCGAGGAAGAAGTTGAGGAGCCAACTCGCGGATAAAGGATACCCGTGGGCGGAGAGCTTGACGCAGCAGCCGGCGGGTAAGGGCACGAGTAAGGGCGGTAAGGGCATGAGTAAGGGCGGCAAGGGCATGAGCTTGGGTGGCGGTGGCCCTCAAACTTCATCAAAGGGTACTAGCCAAAAAAGGAGGAGATCATCTGCTGGCAGCGGAAGCATGCCGGCCTCGGGGCGTGCGTCAACGAGGGGCGCGGCGCCGGCATCGTCGGCCCGCACTGTGGCCCCCCCTCAACCGCTAGAGGAACCTCGGTCGGAGGTTACCGAGGCTGCCCAGCCGGTTAGGGGAATCACCGTGGAGGAGCTAACGGCGGTGTTATTGAGGCAGGAGGAGGCGAGTCAGAAAATGCTCAAGCGGCAGGAGGAGCACTTCACGCAGCGGCTGAAGCTGTCGGAGGAACGACAGCTGCGGGCCTTGGAGCGCCAAGTGGCTGACTTTATGGCAAGCCCAGGGGAAGATGCGGCCAGCGCGCCGACAGCGGAGGCACCACCTACCCTCCCCCCCCAGCAGCAAACCCCTCAGCAGCAACCAATGCCGCAACCTCAGGCGGTGCCGATGGGTAGGCTATTTAATTTAGATTATTTCTTCATGATTTTAGATTAACCCATTTTCATGTTGATTTTAGATTAAGTTTTTTTTATCTCATCCGGCTATTACCGGTGCATGCATCCATGCCATCGAAATATTACACAAAACAGTTGTTGCGTAGCCAAACCAGAGGAAAGTAACATGGTTGAGCCCGACGGCTTTGAGTTCACAAGCCCGGGAAAAAATGTGGAGGATATATATCATTCGGATGAAGAGGATGAAGAGGAATTCCTCGTTAAACACATGGAAAAGTCGAAACGTATCCGTGTCCCCTTAGTGTGGAGTACCGTCCTCAATGGTGTATCGTATGTAGAGTGCACAGAGAAGATGGAAACCTTGAGCCTCGAGGGTGTGACCAAGTCTGGCAAGGATTATAGGTCGAAAAAAAACGGTTCCGTGACTCAAAACTTCAGGTGTGCTTTACAGCATACACACGGTTGTCAAGTTTACTATAAAATTGTCAAGGGAACGACCTTATGCCCTACTATTCCATGCGACTTGTACACCCGTGGGACACACGACCATACTAATTTCAAAGGAAAGGGTATGTCGAAAGATTTAAAGGACAAGTGTAAGGATGCGATCAAGGAAAAGCTTCCGCCTAAAGCCATTTTTAAGAAGCTTAGTACCGCAGTCACCACAGCCATGGAAGCCGATGACGACGTTGAGTACAAGGTCATAAAGAACTTTGTGTACAACAATCGCAAACAAATCTTGGGGCTTAAAACCATAAAGACTTGCGGTCAGTTCATGGAGGTTTGCCAGACCTCCAACTTGTTGGCCATCCCCGTGACCGATCGCAAAACGGCGGGGACGCTTTGCATGTTTGAAGGACAAGTACTCCAACCGAGCGGCTTCGTAACCGTGGAACATTACGCCGAGAATTCCGCGAACACCCTGCCTCCTATTCCATCACGCATGTCCTAGAGCATTTGAGGTTACCTACGAACCTCTGTACACTTGTCGCGGAAGAGATTACGCAAGGGATATGTTGGTCGCATTGCATGATGAAGCTTAACGAGAAGACCGCGCTATTCAACGACGCTCATAACGTTAACGGCTTCAAGCATGGCGTTACGGAAATACACAACATCACCATCGTTGGTGCTCGTGATAGTGCATTCAAGCTCTTCATCGAACTATACAAGCGTGATGAAGAGTATATTTGCAACTGGTTCGTGGAGACTTGGTGGGGCAAGTGGGGTGGGTGGGTTCTCGGCTTCATGCCAGAAGGGATCCAATCTACGCAGAATAGTCCCGAGTGCGTGAATAGACACGTGAAAGACGAGATGACCCTGCGTAAGCAACTCCAACTCGAGGTATTCCATCCTTCTGCGCTAAAATACATGCACGAGGAGACGATCTACGACGGGCAACACCCAATACCTACGACTCCAGTTATTACACAAGCTATTTGGCGGGAGGCGCTACTTATGATTGACAACAACATGCTCGAGCTTATGACGCGCACGACCGGCGTCTTGGGGGTTACAGACAGTCCTTCCTATGTCGTTCCCTCCCTTAAGACCTTCGAGAAGTTGAGTGCTTCCACTATCGCGGATAAAAGGAAAGAGATTGCTCCCCTTGTGGTAAAGTTCCTCGCCCTTATGCGCGACCCTGAACACCCTCCAGCGACGGTTGTCACCTTCGAGCAGTTCATGGACACCTACAAGTCTTTTGTGATCTTACGACCATTGGACGCTAATAACGTCACCGAATTTGGGCACCACTGGTGTATGTGCCCTATCTACGCGGAGAGCGTCACGTGTGCATGTAGTATTGCTGTTGGCTTATTCAAAGGGAAGTTTAAGGCGCCTCTTGAAAAACATCTCGACATAATTGGCCGACACCCACAAGTGGGACGCCCGAGAAAACCGGTTGGCGCCTTGAAAAGGCAACCCCTTGGGAAGATCACCGCGAAACTGAAACGGGAAGCATCCAAGCGAGCGCGCGAGGTGGTAGAGCTAGACATGGAAGCTAGATGCTCGCAGCAAGTTCCTAAAAGTTTATCGTGCGAACTGTGCGGTGAAGAAGACAACGGAGATGAAATGCTGTTATGCGACGTGTGCAATAAGGGCTTCCATATTTTTTGCTTGCGTCCAAGCCTAAGCAAGATCCCAGCAGGAACATGGTTGTGCGGACTATGCGTAGCTAAGGAATAGACAATTTTCTTAAGGTGTACATACGTGTAATAGCAAGTATTAATATTTTGTGTACACACTATTCTCAAGTATTTTTTTGAATCAATCTAGCAACCTCTGTACTTTGCTTTACTTTATAAAAATTCCCACTTGGCCCAGGAGGTGAAGTAAATATCCGTGGTAGCATGTGGTAGCCAAATGTTCTTGAAGCAACTTTTGCAAGTGAGCCGGTCAGGTTGTGGCAAGGGAATATCGGCTAGGTCCCTACCCACTACCGCCCACCTTGCAAGGAACCGCTCGTGGTCGGGGTACCCTTCAAAATTGTTGGCGAAAGATTGTTGCAGGTCTTGCAAGTCCCGGTTGAACCGAGCGCGGAGCCACGCTTTCCGTTCGCAGTGGTCGCAACATGGTTGGGGCATACTTGTTTCGTACTTTAACAAAGTTTCCTTGGGTCGATAAGTGATGGTAAGATGCGAACACAAGGGAGTATGTATGCGAACAACGTGATATGTTATTATATAGTACACGCTATACGATATCTTATACCATATACGTTATAGACGCTATTGTATTTGACTAAACCTATTTGACTAAGTCTTAGCCCGCAAATAAAAAAATGAACAGAGTAATAAATAGGGACGAGGACTATCAATCTTCCAGAGGCTACCTACCCGCCCCGTACAATTGCCTTTGGCAAAAGCACGTCGTGGTCCGCGGGCAAGACGAGAACCCTACGAAGGATCCCCACTATGGACTCACTCGCCCCAACAAGCGGTGCGAGTTGCATAAGGTCCTCATATGCATGGTTGAGTATGGGGAGGCTGGCGTTTGGCCATTAGAGTTTCCTTTCGATTGTTTCCCAATGCTCGACCACTACGCTGTCGACAACCGCAAGCAGGGTGCGTGGGTGTGGTGCGAGGAGATCGCAACCACTCGCATTGTTTTCCACGACCATGGAAACGACGACGATGGAAAATTCACCTCCCTTGTGTCGTACAAGTTGTGCAGCAAGTGCGCTAAAACTTGTCAGAGGATGGTGGTGCCTCTCGAGAGGCACGAGCGCAATGCAAGTTTGAATATTTCTGAACGTTTGAACGTCGAGTTCGAGCTTATATAGGATAGTAAATTAGCAAAGACTAGTAGCGATAACGAGCAAGTACAACAAACAAATATTATTTGATTGCCAAAACAAGTAATGATATATATCAACTTGTAAATGTAAATGTTTTTTTCACGTGGCTAAGCATGGCATACACGTATTGTACCCCTATTTCACTAAGCCTAATCTAATACTTATCTCCTACCACGCTTCCGCGCACCCTCCGCTTCACGCCTTCGCTTGTTCGTGACTTTGTCCAAGCACTTCATAACGTCTGCCCCCAAAGTATTGAGCACTTTCACGTTGGCATCGTCCACCGTGGGGGCGAGGTCCGTGCCCGCGAGGAAGTACTTGACGTACTCCTTGGCAGCGAAGTCGAGAAAACCCCAGTGGATGGGCGAGTTGACTGGGTTAAGCTGCACATCCGGGTCGTATGAGGCCACGTCCTTCAAGGCCAAGTTGGCGGAGAACACTATTCGGGGCGTGCCATCCGCATTGGACACCCCTTGGTGAACCCCCCCCACAACGGCGCACTCGCCCAACTCCACTTTCTCCTTCCCCCCAACGTTCACCGCGAAGGCGTCGAGGGTTTCTTTCGGGAGCATTAGAGCGCGCTGCTCACGGAAAGCTGTATCGCAGTTCAGCCTCAAGTTCTCTTGCGTCGATTGGCCTAATAGGTCAATCGACGCTTCCAACGACGGGGTTGGCGCAGAGCACACCCTTGTTGGGGAACATGGGCCCAAGTAGGCGACGATCGCCAAGTGCTGGGCGGGCGCGGTGAGGGGCTGGTTCAACGGCTGGTCAAGATGCCAAGGTTGCCACCCCCTTAGGGACGAGAGGACCTTCCCCGAATTCTCTGCAACCAGGTCGTCGTTGATTAAAAACGCTTTGTTCTCGACGGTGTACGAGTTACGTAGCTTTTCTAATACTTGCGTCTCCACCTCGTTGACGAAGACGTTCAAGTGCTTCCGATCTTCGTCGTCGAGGAAGTTGTCGTAGAAGTCCGTCAATATTCCCCCCCCCCGTGTTTCGCGGTTTCATGAAACACCTCTAGCTTTCCTCCGGTAAGGGTTACGATTCCGCTAGGAAGTTTGTCCCAATCCGGCACCTTGTGCAAGGCTTCCCGCCACATAAGCGAATAGCGCCTTTCCAGATGTTGTCGCGACTCTTCGGGTAAAGACACCACGAAGTTGTTTGCGAAGCCTATTGCTCGCGTACGATCGAAGTCGTCCAAATATTTTTCTTTGCCTCTTGCGGGTTTCTTTGACTGTCCGCTGCATTTTGCGCATCGCAGCTCGCCCTTGCCTCTTTTTATCCGGGTGCAGCGTTTGCCCTCGTGGTCCATAGTCGACGGGTCTTGCTTGCATTCAATGAGCTTTCCCTTCTTGTTTAACTGTCCGCATTCGCAGATCTCGGCAAGTGTTGATTGTTCCATAGTCGTTACGATTTACGTTCGGGTTATAATAAATTTCAACTTTCACTAAAGGAAATAAAAGCGCCACTAACTTGCATATTCACGGCCGTGAATTCCAGATTCACGGCCGTGAATTCCATATTCCGAATGGAACCAAAAACCGTTCGATTTTAATCGAACGGTTTTTGGTTACATTCGGAAAGATTCACGGCCGTGAATGACAGGGATATATGACCGACCTGTTTTCATCTCATGCCCTTCACACGGGTGCTGTGTCACGCGACGGGGAGTTCGGGACGACGGCGATAAACGGTGCATGCGCCCGCCTTACCCCTTCCAGATTCATGGCCGTGAATTCCATATGTCCGAATGGAACCAAAAACCGTTAGATTTTAATCGAACGGTTTTTGGTTCCATTCGGAAAGATTCACGGCCGTGAATCTAAAATTCACGGCCGTGAATAACTGGGATACCGTTTCTGGCGCGACTCGGAAAGTTGCAAGGGGGAAGTATTTTGAGAAACAAGTTGCCGATTTACGACCGATTGTGACTAACTAAAAGATGCCTCGTGATAAGTGCGGTGTATGCTGTCCGAAAGCACCTAGCAAGCAAGATTTACGGCGAGTAGTGGCAATGATATTGGGACCGTATGCAAAGCTCGAAGAGATACGCCCAATTTACTGGCCTGCGCAATTCGAGTCCATAGGCGGAAGAAATGGGTATTCGCAATATAAAGTTGGAGAGCTCTTGATTTTGTTGAAATCATATTTCGTACATATCTTAGGGAGTGAGAATGCAATTAAAGAAGGTCAACTTGCTTTATTTTTTTCCGCGTTAGCTTCAATCCGGCCTACGAACAGCGGGCTCGAAGTGTGCTGTGATAGGCATAATACAATGGTAGCTTACGACGCATGGGTGGACGAAATCTTTTTTTCAAACCAGTCGCCAACACTCTCCGATGTATGCCAACCTACTGAACCCATAGGGCAAAACAATGTGAACGCGGAGATTGCGACATGCGACGAGATTGAACCGTATGAAACAACGGAGCGCGTTGTGGACAACAATGCGAACGACAATGCAAACGACGACAACGCGAGGAAGTTGTTTCCGAAACGAAAACGGAGTGCGTTGTCAACGAGGTGTGCTCCTATGAAAAATTTACCATTTAAAATAACGATACCAAGGGTATGTGATAAAGGCACTAGTTTTTATCCCACAATCGCACAACAATACACGCCTCTATTAGCAGTTATTGGCAGTTTGTTTCACGGAAAAAAAATTGGGGATTTTTGCTGTGGTAAGGGACCTCGCTACGTTTACAACAACCTAGTTCGGTTCAAACCGAAGACGATCTTTCTGAGCGATAAGCATCCTGCGCAAGGCATAAGACGCCTAGACTTAGAGAAAATCAAGTGGGAAGAATTCAACCCGCAAGTAGACATCATAATATCGTCCTTGCCATATGCAAGAGGGAAGTGCGAACCTTTGTTAGCTGCGTGTCTTCAATCCAACGCCTCGATCGTGTGTTTGAAGCTATTGCATTCGTTCGAACGTCCTGTGGTTGGGGATAGTAGAGCTAGTGCGTTCCAAAGACTTGGCTTAAAGATTTTGCTACCGCCTGCAAAGTATCCGGGGTTCGACCGTAGTTTAGGAGAAGTTGAAGCCTGGTATATTTTTTTCAACTCAGCGACAACAAAAGTTTTACTAAAGAAAAGTGTTAGTGAGTTTCACAAATTGCTGTACAAAGACAGAGGATACCCGGAAAGTGCTGGGAGCGTACCTTTTATTTATGATGGCGTAGAGCACAACGTTGCATCTTTCAAGGATCGAGGACTTATTTTGTGGGATTCGCGGAAACAGGCGGCCGGTGCTCATAAGTGATAACCAAAGGCTAAAGGTGCTACTCACGGAATTTGAAGCAACGTTGCATGCACAAACGTGCAAGATAATAGAGCGTGGCTGCGCAAACGAGGCAAAAGGCAAGAAAGGAGGGAAGGAGGGATGGAATGTTGGGTGGTGGTTTAACATGGGGAGAACAGTGCAGCAAGAGGGGTTTGCCCCTAAGCTAGATGGCACATGTGCTTTCGGGACGCCCCACCCTTGGCACAAGAAAAAAGGAGTTTACATGGACGATCCGCTAACAAGTGCAAGCAAGCCGTATTGGAAGAAAGAGCTTTACATCCTAGCAGGTCAAATCTTAGAAATAATAGACGCGGATTACAAGCGAGACGGCGATTGGTGCTTGTATGTGTCGTGCATGCTAGCCGGGAAGTGCGAAGTGAAGCGACACGAGGACAGAAAAGATGTGTCACATCAATACATAATTTTTCTTGGAAACTACAAGAACGCGGTTCTGGAGATGGAGTCGCCTAGAGAGGATAGCAAGGGCACCCTTCTCCAATTCTCTGAAAGCCATAAGGTTTTAAAGTGCGATGCGCGGTGCAAACATAGAGTAGCTTCTGAAGGTTTTGAGGGAGTGCGCTATTGCGTTACTTTATACAAAATGTATGATAGGCGTCTAAGCAAACCAGCCCCGGTGTATTGGCCACCACATTATATTTAACGTACAACAGTGCAAGGTAAGAACTCCTCTGCGAAATCAGGAGAGTCAACCATAACGTATTTGCATAGACTCACCCCCGTAGGTGATGAAGCACACCATTCGTGCCTTAAATCGTACCCCCTATTGTGCACAGTTAGTTCTGAAGCACAACTTGCACAAAGTTTGCCAATAGTGTTTCCACATTGCCTAATTGTAAGCATAGCGCCCGCTGAGCAATGGTGGACGCTACGGTGCTCCCTAGTAGCTAATAGTGATAACCAATACAAGAATCGAGCCATGTATGACATGTTTCTTTCCCGGTTGTATAACACCGATAAGAAAGTTTGCAAAATATCGTCGAGTTGCCACCCTGCAACATGGTTAGTGTAGTGAAACAAGGGAAACGACCCAGAGAACAAGTGTCGCTGGCACGGTGAATATCCCCAGTTCCCACGTGAAGGTACAACCCCTCCCCAAGGCATACCCTCCGTGTATTCGAGATACACATAGCGGTTACGAAAGTCCCATATAGGGTTACCGTCACTATCGTCACTCTCCCATAGGTTCACAGTGTCTGTATACTTTAGCCGGAAGCCAGTTTGGACATACGCGTCGAATACAGTGCCTTTGAAAGCTGTGGGTTGATAGTGGGGGGCCTTATTTTCAAGCAGAACACGCCGGGAGTGTCTATTACAACGGCGCCCACCATTATCACAAGTGAGACAAACCTTCTTGAAGCTTTTTGGAGGCTTCCTCATGATGGCAAGCGGGAACTACAGCGTTTGACCTGTGTGCACATTATTTGAACACTTTGAACACGAGTCGTGAAAAGGACCACCGGTAATAGCCGGATGACATAAAGAAAACTTAATCTAAATTCACAAGAAATTGAGTTAATCTAAAATCACAAAGAAATAATCTAATTTAATTATTTTTCCGTGCCGATGCTCCAAATAGGACAGGAAGCGTATCAAGCGCCTCAGTTGCCTCAAACCTCCCAGCCTCCGTTGTTGCAGCAAACCTTCCAGCCTATGCAACCGCAGCAACCCCAGCCCTTCTTGCTCCAACAACCCCAGCGGTTACGGCGGCAGAGCGGCTCCGGCATTGCAGGCGGCTCAGCTCCAGCAGACCCGGCCCGGCGCAACACCTTCTCGCAAGCTCCCGCACTTTGCATGCAGTGCCCCCATGCTCCTTCGGCAACCACAGGCCCGACAGCTCCAGCAACTCCAGCAGCTCCAGCAGCTCCAGCAACTCCAGCAACTGCAGCCCACGCCATTGAATACCATGACCTCTGACTTGGGTACAACACTTGCGCTGCAATGACTGTCAGCTTGAGCAGTGGCGCCTTTCGACACATTACAACGTGCGCAACATGGAACGTGGAAGAAGAGACCATGGGTTCGCCAGTTGGCGCTTCGTTCGTCGCACCCGGTCTCTTTTAGTTTTTGAATTGATGGCGCGCGATGGAGAATACCCCGACCGTGCTGGTAACCAGTGGATTACCCCGCGGACCATGATTGTGCCTGCAGACATTCCTGGCGGGACTCCAGGCTCTCATTGGACGCTTTTTTATATGCTCGAGTGTCCCCGCCGCTGGACTCAGCCGACCTGTAACTGTTGTAGGCCGTTCGGTAACTCTGAACGTTTTGAGCAACTCGCTACCGCATGCAGTTGTGAGACGTCCGGTCTCATTTAGTTTTTAAATTGGTGGAGCGCGATGAAGACTACCCGGACCGTGCTGGTGACCTTTATATATATAGTTTGTAGATAAACTTTACATTCAACCACTAGTCTTTCGTATATTACAAGTTGTCGTTATTGAGAACTGGTATACTTGATGTGCTTATTTTCTTGCCGTAGAAAAGTGTGTAAGTGTTTATTCTTGCCGTGTTCATGACGAGTGTGTGGACATCTCGAATCTTGCCATTAAACAAACCTTTATAACACCCTGATTCAACTTACACCCTAAATGTGCTAAAGGAAATATTTCCGTCATCGTTTATAAATAAACTTTTCGCTCTTAGCATCACATGAAATATAAAGCTTCAAATCAATATTCAAAACAAAGTTACCGGCGCGCATGTTTTGCCTCCAGAGTTTAACACGACTTCACCTTTTCTAGTGCCCTTCGCCCCATCGCCTACTCGTCTTCGTGCATTGACCAACTACGTTCTCCATTGGTTTTTCACGTGCTTTCGCGGACCACTACTAACCACAAGTCCGGGTGGCCGGCCCCCCAGTTAGGTTCAAAACATACTTCTTTCCCCGCCAAGATCCCTAACTAACTTTCACTAACTTTCGATGTTCTACTTCACGTTTGTCACTTTCATCTTCCGGTACGGCTCACCCAATCCAAGATCCCCCACATGGCGCTTCGCGCAGCAAAACACCGCGTGAGATAAATAGTGCACCGCGCTCATGAAGTTTGCACGCTTCATCTCCACGCCGATGAAGGCGCGTCCCATGCGAAGCGCTCCAATCCCAGTGGTTCCTGCGACACACGTAATATCATTCAATACCCCGGCGTGTCCCTCGCGGCAAAACCAATGCATCCACAATGACACGCACCACTTCCCATGAACGGGTCCAACACCACCATGTCGATGTCGGTTGTGTACCGCTCCACCAACAGCTCCATGAGCTCCACCTTTTTCTGTCCCACCACCAAGGTCTTGCCATGCTCTTCGCAGGGCTTACCGCCCTTCAAGCATCCCACTACGGCGCAATCATGCTTGAAGGTATCCTGCACTTGAACGGCTTGGAAAGGTCGTGCCTGATGTTCTACCTCGGTCTCAACGATGTCCATCCTCTGCTCCTCATCCAATTGCCTGAAGCTGACTTCCCAGCTCGCAGCCAGGTGGCTTTCCAAGGCCTTCTCAAAAGCCTTCACCTCTTGGTAACTTAGGGCACGCAAAATGTTTCCAGTCCAACAATTCACCGGGTAATAATCAAAGCAAAGGTCCTTACATTGCTGCCCCCTGGTTTGGATGCCGGTCTTAAAGTCCAACTTCGGAGCCTCCAGCTTCCGTGCAAAAGTCGTGTACTGGTGTCCCAAGGACTTTGGCGTGTTCGTGAAAGTCGCGTTGTTGCGGTTCCCCTCCGTCACGATGTACCCCGGCATTGTCTTGTACACCTGTGATCCTTCCCCCCTTTTCCCTCCCTTTCAGAAACGTACCAAAAAAGCAAAAATAAAAGGGTGCCTTCAAAGCAACAAGTGTTACATTGATCATACCGGATGCTTCAACGCCTTCCAGCCCGCCTCCAAAGCTCGAAGGGCTTCACTGTCGCCTAAGGCACACACAATGGTGTCTCCGTCCACCTTCCCCAGATCGGCGTATTTATGAACCTCCGACATGCCATCGTTGTTCGCGCACAGCTCGTCCACCTTCACCGCGAAAGCATCCCAATCCACCTTCGTGTTGTACCCGGTCTTGCTCTCATGGCCCCACGGAACATCCGTGATGACCGCCGCCACACAAAACTTATCTTCCGCCGCGTTGTGCGTGATGACGTCCATGGCCCCGAGAGCTTCGCCGAAGTACAGCTGCAACAGCGGGATGCCTTGGGAGTTCATGGCAACCGATGTCAACACCAACAACTTCTCAGCCTCGTCGTGTCCGTGTTGATGGATTAACTCCAAGATGTACTCCACCTTCTCATCCTTCACCTTCGTGCCCCGCGTCGTCTTCATGTTCTTCACCGCTATTACCTTCGGCACCTCCACGGACACAATATTGTGCACATGATGCCGTACACCAGGCTTCAACGCCTCCTCATTCATCTTCAAGAACTGCCCAATTTCAATGCTCTCCTTCACCGGTGCCTTCTGCCGCGTTCCATTTCGGAGCGTTCCGCCTGCCATCTTCCATTGTCGCAACCCTTCGTAGTCCGGGTTCCCTCGCGACACCCCAACCCAAGGCTTCATCCATTCCGGGCAGGGGGCCGGGCCGTCCTCCATGTCATGCTCATCCTTCTGTTTCTGTTCATCCAACTCACGCCGCTCCTTGTCGCAAATCCAAGCCGCGTAAGCGGCATCCTCCTCCTCAAAGGCCTGCAACTCTTGACGTAGCTTCCCCATGTCCGCCCTCTTCTTAATTAGATCCTTTTTCTGCTTCTTTCCTCTTGGGACATGTCGCCCCGCATCCTCCGCCGCAAACCAATCCGCCACTTCCTGTCTCTTCCGCTTCCGATCTTCACGTGTTTCACGAACCTCCTCCGACTCCTTTTCAAAGTCAAACTTTGCATCCTCCTCCTCATCGTCCTCCTCTTCCTCATCCTTCTCCTGACCATCTTCCTCACCATCCGGTTCCTCACCATCTTCCTCACCCTTGTCTACCTCCTCATCCCCATCGCCTTCCCCGTCATCAACATCCCCATCCGACGCACCTTCCTCCTTCTCTTCCTTTTTCTCTTCAACATCCCCACCCGTGTCACCAGCAGCAACTTCCGCAAGGGTCCTGACGCCACTCTCCTGAGCCTCCGCAGCAGTCTCCTCCCACTCAACCAGCTCGTTAGTTGTGCTTCTTCAGCAAGTCCTGCACGACTTTCGGCTCGACATCCCGGTTCAGGCGAGCCAAGTTACTGGTCTTGGAGCAAGTCTCGTTGGCGTCGAAGAAAGTACCATCGTACCTGTAAACAAAAGTTTAACACCCATCACCTTTCCGCATAAAAAAATAGTTCACGGCTTTAACCAAACCGTGGTAGGTGGACTTACTTTCCGGCGCTCAAGTCCTCCAAGAACTTGGACGCCTCTTCAGTTTTTTTCGCCTTCCCCTTAGAGCTTTGAAGCTCTAGCTGTGAGCGGACTTCTTGACGAAGCAGCACAAACGAACACAAGTCCGTGAACGCGCGTGTGGTTCCGACGAAGCCCAAAGTCGCGCATTGCTTCTTCTTCTTCAAGTGGAGCTCGCCATTCTCGTCCTTCACGGAGAACTTGACGTTCTCGTTCACCTTCAGGAAAACCTGAGACATGTGTTTGTCTTTAGGCGTGATGGTTGCATATAACATAATAAAATAAAGACCGGCTTCGGCCGTACCTGATATCTTTGTGTCGGATTAAGACGCTGGAATTCCTTGTTGTCGAACAAGGAGTTGAAGCCGTAGGGGGAATCCTTCCCCAAAGCTTCGCAGTTCTCGCGAAGCAAGCCCTCCAGCCGCTCGTCGGGCCCGATCACCTTTTCGTGGATGTGGGCCATCCTCTTGAAGAACATCAACGAGTATAAAGAAGGGTCGATGTGAGAGAACAAAACAACCAGCTTCAGTGGTTTGGCCACGGCCTTGTCAATGGAGGACATCAGCCATTTGAAGGAGGTGTAATCGTCGAAAAAAGTTTACAAGGAATACAAGGAAAACTAAGAAAAGCGCTCATCGATGAACGCTTTCTTAAAAACAGTTTAAAATACTCAAGCTTCAGCAATAAAATAAAGAAAGCGTTCATCGATGAACACTTTTCTTTAAACCGGTCAAAACACTTGTTTCTTTAGCAGTGTTTTTTAAAAAGCGTTCATCGATGAACGCTTTTCCACACTTGTCTCCTCTAACTTTTGTCAGCGCAGTTCTTGAAGAAGGTTTAGTGAAACTTACCCGTGGGCCTTAGGATCTCCTTTTTTGGCGCGGCGCCAGATCATGGTTTGGGAAAGGTCGATGCCGTTTTTCTCAACGGACTTCTCCACGTTGAGACCGTTGTGGTTGTGGCCTCTTGGGTTGTCGCTAAAAGAGCAGTCAGCGAGTTTAAGCGTCTTCTGCTCAACAAAGCGTTGCTCCATGACGTCAGCGTATACCAATCTTTCGGTGTTGGAATCCCCGGACTTCTTTGTGCTTCCTTTCTTTGGAGGCATGTTTGCTTGTTTCTTTTGACTTTAAATCTTTGCGCTTTTTCTTTGGCGGCTAGAGTTCTTTACTACCTCTCAACTGTCTTCAGGTTTTCTTCGACTTCTCTTTCCGACACACGTCGACTCCTTTGGTCAGTGTCGTTCTCGACTTTATATTTTTCGCCTCGATATTTTTTTTCCAAATTTTCAAAGCTTCTCCTCGAGTCGAATATTTTCAAGGTTTCGCCTCGACTCGACACTCGACTCGATTTTTCCCTTTGCCTGCTCTTTCCGACACAGCACTACATGGGAAGCGTGTAGAGGGGGAGTATCCTTATTAAATACAACTGTATTCCTTAAGTACCTTCTGTATTTTGCCAGGATTTCCCAGTATTTCGGAACGCTTCCCATGTAGTGAGCACCTACGGTTATCTATGGCAGATCTGCATAAGCCGACACTACAATCCTTGTTATTACCGCCGTACCTGCATCCCTCGCTAACATATATCATTGTGTGTATGTGTTCCAAAGTGAGAATATATTACATTAGTATTAATCCCCGGTTTGGAACACGGGATTCCTTGCCAATATCATATATTATATCATATATTACTGTTTTGGATACATTCCCCGTGATTTATAAGTCTATACGCTAATCCTTGCCAATATCATATATTATATAACATATTACTGTTTTGGCAATATTCCCCGTGATTTATAAGTCTATACGGTAATCCTTGCCAATATCATATATTATATCATATATTACTGTTTTGGATACATTCCCCGTGATCGGAGATTGTGTCATTTATAAGTCTATACGGGAATCCTTGCCAATATCATATATTATATAACATATTACTGTTTTGGATACATTCCTCGTGATCGGAAACAATCGGAGATTGTGTCATTTATAAGTCTATACGGCAATTGTTGCCCATATTGAATTATATTATATATATTATAGCAACAAAAGGAACAATCGGAGATTGTTCCCGGAAAGAATGTTGCCGTTGTTTGGGATACATTTACCGTTTTTCTCTTCCGATATCTTATGGAAACCCAAATATTCAACGCTGATTGTTTTGATATTTTACCGAACATTGATAATAATTTAATAGATTTAGTTATATTAGATTTACCATATAATCAAACAGCATGCAAATTTGATAATCAGATTATTGATTTAGATCGGTTATGGAAACAACTTAAACGTATCGGGAAACCCCGGACTGCATGTGTATTTTTTTGCACAACTCGGTTCGGACATAAGTTAATATCCCGCAATGAAAGAATGTTCAAATATGATATTGTATGGCAGAAATCAATGAGTTCTGGATTCTATCATTGCAATCATCAACCACTCCGATCGCACGAAATGTTATACATTGCTTATCGGACTTCGTTCGTATCTTATGACGACCCATATCGTTTTTGGGGGAGTCCATAATACATTATTAAAGTGTAAACTTCGCTTTTCATCGTTGAAACATAAGATAGGCAACCCTAAAACGTGTATTTTACCAACGGACGTGTGCCCGATACGGTGAAAGTGTGCATGATTTATTTTTCATTTTTTACACACCGTTTGCATTTATTTTGGCATTATTTTGCTAATTTCAGACGATGCCTCCCTCTGATTCGTTCGGGCGATTTAGTTTTGCTATTTTAATTCCGCGTGCTGGATAAAATTGTAAATCGTCAGATTTGTGTAGATATCTTGTGGTTTAAAATAAGTATGGTATAATATATAATTTTGGGGGAAATGTTAATGAAATAAATATTTCGCGTTTGACGTCGTTTACACTTTATATTAAGACTGAAGTATAAGTTTATAAGAATTGTATATGTATATATTTAGAACCGATCATGTTATTACTATTTATATATCTGTGAAATCGTCGTAACTAAAATTTATACGAATGTGTGATATAATTAAATTTTCGCATTTTGTCTGAAAATAAAATTCGGATATTTCTGAAAATATATATTTATTTTTTTGGTAGTAAGTGTATCGTTACATACTAATGATTCCAAATCATTTACACTATCATTTGAACAGTGAACGCTCAAAGTATTTATATCCACAAAACGTTAACTGCGTGTGTAATTGTATCCGTCTGAAAATAAAATTCGGATATTTCTGTTAGCATATATATATATATATTTGGTAAGTGTATCATTTATACTGTCATATGAACAATGAACGCTCAAAGTATTTATAACCACAAAACGTTAACTGCGTGTATAATTGTATCCGTCTGAAAATAAAAATTCGGATATTTCTGCAAACATTTATTTAGATTTTTGGCAAGTTTATCGTTTATACTAATGATTTCAAAAAAATATTTACTGTCATATAAACAGTTAACGCTCAATGCATTTATAACGACAAAACGTGAATTGTGTTTATAATAATATCCATCTTGATATTCGTTTATAATACTGCACTACTATTTTATTCGCCACCATGTTTATACCGTACTGCACTATTTATATTTTATGTTACTGCTGCACCTCGTTTTATATACTGCTGCACTACTATTTTGTACTGCTGCACCTCGTTTATACTGCTGCACCCCTATTTTCGTATTGTGTACTGCTGCACCACAAAGAGTGAAAGTCGGACTGAATAGAAAGATTTTGTTATTCTGTTACAAGTCACGCTGATTATTGTGCTCACCTACCTCGTCCACGTGCTCATCGTACCGCTCCTCTTCGGCACTGCCGGTCATCTACTGGTCGTCCTTCTGGTGACAGGCTGGTCGGATTATTATGAAGATCAAGATCTTACGACCGGAAGGTGACCAGAATTGCAAATGAGGAGCCGGAAGGTGAGCACGTGGATGAGATAATTTGCACAAAGGTGAGCACGTGGATGAGATAATTTGCACGTAGATGACGACGTGTATGAGATTTTTTGAACGTAAGAGATGACGTGTATGAGATTTTTTGAACGTAAGAGATGACAATGATGACAAGATTTTTTCAGACTTTAAAAAAGGTAGAGAAAAAATGAAAACATTTCGCGATCTGCAGGCTGCAGTTTTTGACGTTTTAAGGCTCTGTTTTCGCCCATTTTTTGGCAGTATTTTTCGCGGGTGTCATAAAGTGAGATTGATGTATATAGTAATATTAAGTTCCACTTTATGACAACCCCGTATGGGTCATTTAGGGTTAAAAATCTCCGGCTCAATTTTTTGCGATTTTGACATTTTAAAGTCATTTTTTGAGTTTTCCGATTATGTTTGAGCAACTTTTGGCTGTCTTTGGCGTCATTTGTCACAATTAGAGATTGATGTATATAGTAATATTAAGTTCCACTTTGTGACAAACCCTAATTGACCATTTCGGAGCAGAAAATCTTCGGCTCAATTTTTTGCGATTTTGACCTTAAGACCTTGTCACAATTAGAGATTGATGTATATAGTAAATCTAAGTCTCACTTTATGACAAATAAATAACTTAAAGGTTATATTGCATGTATATACCAATAATGGCTCGTAGCGAAGCCTTGAAAGTCGCCCAAAAGCGGTATAGAGACACCCATATAGATCAAGTGCGAGAGCTTGTAAAAAAGTCTTCAAGGAGATTTTACGCCCTACATAAGGATGAGATCAATGCCAAAAGACGAGAAATGTATAGACTGAAAAAAGAGGCAGAAAAAATCTTTAGAATATAGATTTTTTCCATTTCGTCCATGTCTATAAACTACTTAAAGAAAAGAGAAGTACATGTATACTGGAATATCCAAGTTCACAGATAATAGTGTGTGCTGTGAAACTGATGTAGATAAACTCTTATAATAAATAAACCCTAAGCTAGATATACCCCGAACGGTGACAGAGTCGGAACGGCTACGGTCCTAGCTACCTGTGACACCTTGGTGTGTCACAGTACGGGCTTACGGTCAGTCACAGGTCCAGTGTTGGCTACCTAGTAATCTGTCATAGGGGCCTGCACCGGGACTCCCGGTCAGGGCTGCCTACACAGATTTCAGCACACCACCCCAGCACTGTGGGTGGTGACTGACAGGCAAGTCCGAGATACCAAATAAGTTAGGGCAGGAGCTAGGGTGACAAGCCTAACTGCTATACCAACTGTGCAATTCTGATACACAAATGGAAACCCTCTAGCCGGCACAAGTGCAGAAACATACAGGCATACAGGTCCTGCTAAACTACTGAAAGGCACGGTGCCAGCAAGTCAGATTAACGGATATAAGGAGTCAAAGTAAAAGCCAATTGAAGACCATGTTGAGGTCAAAGCACATCTCAGCACACCACCAGAAGGTGGTGCACTGCCAGAACCAGGAATAAAACTACTCGGGGTCAAAGATTAGAGGAGCACCGTCACCACATTGATCACCGCAGCAGCCCGCAGCACTGCCCTCCAGCGGGTCAGGCGGCAGTAGCACTGCCGCAGCACCCAGGGAGTGCAGCACCGCATCCAGTGTGACGGGGTCCAGCTCGGAGATACCAGAGTAGATGCACAAGTCCCCCCTGCACAGCACAGGCTGCGGAGCAGCCTGACCCGATACCTGCACAGATCCGACGTCATTGGCCGCCGTGTAGGCGGCGGTCCCCACTCCCATGATAGAAATCAAGAGAATAAAGGAGAGCATAAAAGGCATTCCCCACAAGCCAGCGTGGGCAGGGAATCCCCACGGAGGCTTCCCACAGCCGTAGCTGCGGGGAGCACCGGCATGCCAGTCACCCAGAGCACCACCAGAGCTAGGTGCCTGGGTCGCAGGTGTAGATGAGAGATTTGCCGAGACGTCTGAAGCCCGTGGCTTTACCGTGAATGTGCCGTCGGCAAGGTCTTCATAGTCGTCGGTGTTGTAACCCGTGAGGTCAATGGGTTGGACGGCGGCGTGGTTGACAGTATGAACGAACCCAGCAAATTCACCGTCCGTGTCCGCCGTGGCGGTCAACTTCGCCGATTGCAGTAGCTCGGGTGCGGCATCCTCCCCCTGGAAGACAGGCATAGCAGGGGCCGGCACGGCGGACGCCGATGCCGCCGCACCACCTGCCGGAACCTGCTCCTCCGGTGCGGCCACCGTTGCGGCGGACTCACACACCAGAGCCGAAGCCTCCTGTCCAATGTTGGCAGGAGGCGGGAAGGAGGCATGGGTGTAGTGCACCTGCGGATTGGCTGCGGAGTGAACCTCCGCAGCAAGATCGTCGAGTCGTTGGAGAATGGAGTCCCCCTCGGAAGTCGGCTGTTGCTCCACGGTGAACCCGTAGGCGGAGACGTCAATGCCGCCCACCGCACCCGCAGAAAGCACCGCAGGAGGCCCGTACGCAGCCGCAGCACGTGCGAAGGCTTCCGCTCCATCATCCGCAGCGTGCTGGAACACCGCACACATTGCCAGAGCGTGCACCCCGTCCGCATCCTCCTCGTCGATAGGGATGCAGAATGCCGCCGCAGAGTTGGGCGGGTGCTGACGGCCACCCAACGGGCAGTCGCGGTAAAAGTGATAGTGCTCACCTTTGCCCGCCTTTTTGCATTTTCCGCAGAATGGCTTCGCCCGCTGCTCATCGCGGTCGAATCCCACTGGCGGGGCCTTGTGGGTGCCTACACGGAAACCCCGCGGATGTGGGGACTTCTGCTGTTGCTGCTTCTGCTGAACCCTCTCCCGCTGCTGCCGTACCACCGGAGCGGTCTCACCGTGCTGCCGCTGCACCAGCTCCTTCAGCTCCGTAATCTTCTGCAGCAGCGAGTCATATTCGCTGCTGGACAGATGCGCGGAGATTCCGCCCGCACCAGAAGCCGCCTTGCCCCCATCCGTTTGCGCCCAAGACTGATAAATTTCGACAACCAAGGAACGAAGAGAAGCAAGGGACACGTGGGACAGGTCAGCAGCCATGGGATAGCGGACCTTCACCGCCGCGTAAAACACGGGGTCGAGGCGGGTGTAGAGGGATAATTTTCGTGTTGCCTCGGTCGGAGTCCAGTCTGAAGTCCTGTTATACCGCACCAAACGCTGCTCCTTAGCCAAAATCGGCTGCGGGTCAACGTTTGCGGGATAACGCAAGGCCGCATGCTCCTCCTGCTGCGATTCCCGCAGCGCCACCGGTACAGAGCCCTTGATGATGTCGACAAGAGCACGCCGTCCGTCTCGGTCAGCCGAGGAGTCAGTGCCAGTCAGCCAGACATACGCGTTGCTGTGCTTCTCCACCACGAGAGCCAGAACGTCGTACAGCAGCCCATTAACCCTGCCGACTACGGGCACCAGAGGGTCCTCGAGGTCGAAGGCCCGCAGCTCCAAACCGGCAGACTGAAACTCTGTGCGCAGCTGCACCACCAGGTCGGACAGGAGGCCAGAGTCGTCCGTACCGCGAAAATGGTGCTTCTTGTCGCCAAGAATATCCTCACGGATACTCTTGGCCCAAGCCCGATGCAAGCGCGCCTTGTAAATCTCGTCGACCAACTTGGACTGCTCCTGCAAATAACGTCTGACGGCCACGTCCGCGTCCACGTTCGATGCAGGGTTGGGAGTGGGAACCACAGGTGTAGCAGCTGTTGGAGTGTTCCGCACCTCGTCGATGAGCCGTAAGGAGGCGTCTATATCGCTGTCCCTCGTGAGGGACTTCTTAGATCGTGTTGTCATTCCCATTCTCAGATAAGCCTGAGGGGAGGCGGTACGCTGCAGCACGTTTGGGTAGCTCTGTGAGGAGAACGAGACGTCACAAATACGGTGGGAACAGCCGAGCCATGCAAGCGAGGGGCAAAGGAGGATGTCGTCGAGGTCAAAGGTGCCAAGGCCACCAGCCCAAAATTCGGTAGCAAGCGTGATCAAAGCATGCACAGAACCGAAAACGGACATTGCAACGAGTAATCCAAACCCAAGCCGGTACCCCATAGCCGCGGCCCAAAGCTGCTTACCGTAAGCTGCTCATCTCATAATTCACACAATACCCAAACGCGCAAACGCGCACCACCTCTCCGAGCGGCCCTTTAGCCAATCATGGCCAAAATAGCTAGTGGAATAAAGCGTGGATGGGGCCACGACCTACTGGAATATCCAAGTTCACAGATAATAGTGTGTGCTGTGAAACTGATATAGATAAACTCTTATAATAAATAAACCCTAAGCTAGATATACCCCGAACGGTGACAGAGTCGGAACGGCTACGGTCCTAGCTACCTGTGACACCTTGGTGTGTCACAGTACGGGCTTACGGTCAGTCACAGGTCCAGTGTTGGCTACCTAGTAATCTGTCATAGGGGCCTGCACCGGGACTCCCGGTCAGGGCTGCCTACACAGATTTCAGCAATGTATATAAGAAAGATGTCCCACCAAAGTGTTGTCACTATGTATGATGATACTCGTCCCCTTCAAGATATGATCAAGATCAAATTGAATCCCAATTCTAAATCACCAACGAGCGATAGCATAGGTTTCTATAAAGATACAAGCAAGCAATATAAAGGCATAGAACCAAACAAAAAATATAATGTTGGCATCCTTGGTGGTAAAGTCAACGATATGATTGTGGTAGATTTGGATACCAATAAGTGGGATATGGATAATCATCCATGGACTCTTGCTTTTGGAAAAGATCCAAGGGTGTTCAATACCTATACCGCTCAATCTTGTAGAGGAGGATTTCACTTGTATTTTAAATATGACAAGGATTTTGCCCGTTCAAGGAGTGCCCATGAAATTGACATCATCTCAAATAGAAGATACATTGTAGCACCACATTCACACATATATGATATAGATAAAGGAATCATTCACAAGGATTACACCGTTTACCATGATACATCCATCAAGGAAATGCCCGAGACGGTGAAGCAATTCTTGTTGGAACACATTTACACATCCACTTCTTAAAAAAATGAAAAAACCGGAAAGTTTGAGATCAAGCCTCAAGAGGAATACACTCAAGAAGGAGAGGTGTATTATGACTTAAGCGATAAAGACATTGATAACATATTGAGCATGCTACCTCATAACATCATTGATACATACCAAGATTTTCGGCTCTTTACCAATGCCATGAAGGGATTGAATCAAAATACAAAATGGGATGAATTTTCAAAGACCAAACCAAAGTATGATCATGATAACAACATCAAGATATGGAATGCATGCAAACCCAATGAGTTCGATTCAATCACGTGGCTACTTTCCAAAGCAAAGAGGAAGATAGCCGTCAATCATCATAAAATGAAAAGACTTCCAAGGAACAAGATCAAACCTCATAAGGCCATAAGACGTCCCAAATTACAAGAGAATCAAGGATCGGACATTTTAGCACGCGATACATCATACATCATCAAGTCGGGTTGTGGGACCGGCAAGACGACAACTTTCATGGATCACGTCAAAGCCAATCTTCAAAAGCGAAATGGAATGAAGATCATTAGCATTGTATCAAGAGTAGTTTTAGCGGAAAAGCATTATGATGACTTTAATCAAGCCGGAATTAGTTGCAAAATCTACAAGGATAAGGATGTGTCATTGAAGCAAGGAGACAACATCGTCATTACCATAGATAGCTTGTCAAATTTACTTCTTTTAAAATTTGATTTTAAAGACTACACAATTTTCATGGATGAGTGGAATTCAATATATGATCATTTAATCGGAACTGAAACATTGAATACCGTTAGAGCAAGTCTTTACTATTATCTAAAACATGATGTGCTCAACAAATGTAAAAATTACATAGCGGTTGATCAAGATATATGTGACGATTCTATTGAGTTCTTAAACAAAGTGAATAAGGAATACACATTTATCTACAACAAGCACAAACATTTTTCGGGCGTTCCGATCTATGAGATTGAAAAGGAGGAAGACTTTAAAAAGTTGATATTAAAACACGAGAAATACTTGGTACCAATGGACTCCGCCAGCTTGGCCAAAGAATTGTATGCTTATCTAAAACCACACCATCCCGATTTAGAATTAGTCACAAAAGAAACCGACAAGATACCTAATTTTAACACTACCAATAGGATCATCTATAGTCCCAAAGTAGTCTATGGAATAGATAGCAACACCGATATGAAACGACCTGTGTTTGCACTATACAAAGAACATACCATCAACCCATTAGGCATGGCCCAACAAGTAATGAGAGAAAGAAACCCGACATGTGTATATGTCTTCTTTTATAAACAACAATACGAAGCAAACCCGAGTACATTAGATGATGTAAGGAAACAATTACAAGATACAAAAAAAATGGGGATTCAATATTTCAATGTGTCGGCATATCCCAAGGATATGACCGATGAATATTTAGAATGTCTTGCAAGGTTTGAGTATAAGAAGCTTTGTTACGAGACTAATAAACGAGCTCACTTCATTAACATAATGAGAAATCAGGGGTTCGTATTTGAGAACCAATATCTTAAAGCACAAAGGTTGAGGAAACCAATAGAAGATGAAACCGAGGTTCCACAAGAATTTGACCCTATGTCATGTGAGGTTTACCAAAGAATTCATGAGATGTTGGTAGTGCCCAAGGATGACCTACAAACCTTTAGGAAATACTACGAAGCTGACCACTTATTGAAGAAGCACTTCAATGTCGCTCGCTACTTTTACATATATGACCAAGTACAAATGAAAGAAAAGGTAGAGAATGGAGATGACTTTCTTGTGAATCTAGTACGATCTGATCAAGCAAAGGTGTGGTGGTTACAAAGGTTTCAAGAAATGGTTGGGAACTTAGATAAGAATGCCATTGATTCAAAAAAGACTTTGACACAAGAGGAGAGTGACACATGCAATGAAGAGTATTTCAACATGTTTCCGACAAAGAAAGCAAAGGGGTACGATCTGACTCAAAAGAAAGATATTGATGCATTGCTGGGCAAGATCTA
The DNA here is from genome assembly GCA_001247695.2 of Cymbomonas tetramitiformis. Classification (NCBI taxonomy): domain Eukaryota; kingdom Viridiplantae; phylum Chlorophyta; class Pyramimonadophyceae; order Pyramimonadales; family Pyramimonadaceae; genus Cymbomonas; species Cymbomonas tetramitiformis. The sequence goes on from LGRX02027067.1 coordinate 51,467, forward strand.
TCACCACTTGTTCGGAGATGGATTTACTATAGGTAAGCAAGTGAGATACAAAGACAAGCGAGGATACACCTATGAGGTTGTACCGGAGATTTTGGAGGAACACAAAACGTTGTTGGGATTTAGAAAACCTCAGCTCTTCAAGAACTTTGGATTGTTCAATGGAGAATACCAATTTATTGACGAGGATGAATCGGAGGAGGAAATTAAATCAAGGAGAAGGGTTGAGCTTTGGGATAATTTGGTGAGTGTAGCATTTTGGAAAAAGCTAAAGCCATTAGTATTGTAGACTTGTCATAAAGTGAAACTTAATATTACTATATACATCATTCTCTAAAAGTGACAAATCAAAAGCAACAATCTTCGATTGTTGCCGATCTAATGGTATTGTAAACTTGTCATAAAGTGAAAGTTAATATTACTATATACATCATTCTCTAAAAGTGACAAGAGTTATGATCAACTCGCGTGGTATGCTATACACATTCTCAACCTTCCCTCTCCCGATCCCATGGGATGCACATGAACTTTGACCAAACTGAGCCGATTTCATATGCTTTCCATATAACTTCATCATAGGGCACGGTGTGCTGTGTTTGAAACACATCTTCAAATCTAACCCTTCCCGATTAGTCCAAATATTGCTAGCCTTCCGATATTCAAATCCATATCGACAATAGCAGCATGTGTGGATGTATTTATTCATGTGTTGCATCACAGGTCTATGTCTCATTAAGCCACCATCTGCTGGGTTCTCAATGAACCAATATGTAGGTTTCAAGTAGTCAATGATTTGCAATGTTCTCTCAACTATGGTATCAGCCAATTCCAGGTTTCGTGGTTGATATCTTTTGGCCTTGCTATATTCCGTGCATGGTGGACTTGCCCAGATCATATCAAAGTGCTTTGATGGATACACGGTATAATCCCAGCTTAGTATGTCCACGACATGAGTTGGATCATGATCGGGCAGTATGTCCACCGATACAATTTCGCAATTTTTATAGATTTCCTTAAGTACTTTGCTGACCGATGCCGTCCCGGAGAATAGCTCTAAAATAAACATTGTTCAGAAGTTGAATTACATTATAGTATAATAAAATCTTGGTTTAGAACAAAGCATGTCGCGGTTAAAGCGGACACCGTGTGAAGCTTACAAAAAATGTTAAGAAGGGTGCCGAGATCTTCGTTCCGTATGGAAAAGATTATTGGAATAGATAGTATCTGATGCCAACCACATTTAATGATTTACCAAAAGAACTTCAAGATAAAATATATTTTATGAAATATCAATTAGAGCTCAAGGATCGCCCGACAATTGACATTGAAGAGCTTAAAATATGGCGGGATTTTTTTGGTCTTCTTGACTTGGAAGAATAAACTCATTGAAGTTTCTTCGGAACATACTCGGGTGACACTCCTTCTTTGCCAAATCGATAAAGAGAAAGTCATATCTATCTTGGACTGCTTGATTGAAGACATCATAAAATTGGTCCGGGGAAACCTCACCGCCAAGCTCTTGAGAAATCTGTTTCAGCTCATCTTGATTTTTTGTCTTCATAAGTAAGATGTGGGTAAGATTTGACCGTATAGCACGTTGTAGTCCCGCCCCGTTGCTCGTGTATGCTTGGGTTGCGAACAACAGGGAGCAGCCTATACTGCGCATATTCTTTGTTTTACCTTTGTGTCTATGACTAATGACAAATCTTCCCAATCCCGATTTGGGCCTGAACACGGGGCTGTCTAAACAATCATCGAAGAATATTGCTACAGATGGTGGTCTATTGGTAACCTTGTATTTGTATTGTGGCGGTGCAATGTTATCGTTTTCGTCGGCAAACTCCAAAAGTAAATCAGCGGGTATTTCGTATACACTCATCTCGCTTTTGTGCAACATGTCCATGAGTCTTTTATAACGTTTTGTTTTTTCAACATATGATTCATATTCAAGGGCTTCTTCATCTAAAATGTTTTCAATCTGAGGAATAACATCTATCTCCGGTTCAAGGACATCGTTCTCGTCTAAAGGAAGGTCTTCGAAATAGTGTTTGTTATTCTCATATGTCGGCGACACCAATATAATTCTCTCCAATGCATTATTGTATTGCATAAGACGTAGTAGATGAGTAAGGCTTGTTGTTTTAGCACCACCGCGTTTGGAATTTGCAAGTGTTACCATCGGTAATTGAATAAAGTCGTCCGGAGTCTCGATCGGAAAAGCACTCTTCTTCGGAATCTTAATATTGTAATTCTTATCTTTCAGTCTTTGGAACTGCATATACTATAACGATAGAAATAGACTAGAGTAAGCCTTATCATAACCCGGGTCCATTTCCGCGTCTTTCTTACGAGGTGGTGATTGAGATGCAACTCGGCTTTGCTTTCGTCTAGTAGACTTCCTAACGATTACTTCAGGTTCTTCTTCCGATTGAGAGCTATCAGATTCAACGATGACTACCTGCTTTTTGGGTCTCTTTTTGACAGCTTTTGGTTTCTTGACAACGATACGTTCCACTTCGGGTTCGGGGGGGTCGGGTTCGGAATCTGGCTGAGGTTCTGGCTGAGGAGATTTTGTCGTAGCTTTCTTAATGGTCTCTTGGGCTTCGGTAACTTTTTGAGATTCCTTAAGTTGATTGGCAATCTTGATATCTTGTTTCTGTTTGGCTTTTTCTTGGCGAACAGCAAGTGCACGTTCCCTCATTTTCGCCAATCTGTCAAGTGTTGCACTATCGGTAATCTTCTCTCCTTTAACTGGCATTAAGTAATTATAAGATACCCTAAGAAAATAAATTTCTTGATCTGACCCACTACAATCAAAAAAACGTTAAATGTTTCCAGAATTGAATTATATTATATATATTAGTGATCGGGATACATTTAACGCTATTTTATATTAGTATAGTATATACATGACCAAGGAGGCTTGGATTACAAAACTAAGGCAATGTGCTCAAGAATATAGACAAGAACATGGGATTAAAAAGAGACCGGGTAAGATGACACAAGGTGAAAAGCTTAAAAGCTTACGAGGTCGTCCGGTTGTCAAGAAGACAACTGCTAACAAAAATAGAACCGCCTTAGATCATGGTACCCCATCAGGACAACCGGTGTATCAACAGCCCGTCAAAGACCCCGCTCTCCCATCTAAAGCACCTCGTAGGATAGCTCCTATCATGGTAGCACCTTTAGACCAAACAAGCACTGGTACAATCAGCGGTGACTCAGTATTTCAACGACCTACCCCAGAGTTTACCGGTGTAAATACTTTCCGCAACTCTATAGCTAATATTGAAAAACGGGAAAAGATGAAAAAACATATGAGGCGTGAAAAACGTCGAAAAGCGGACGTCACAAAAATATAATTTATATAGTATAGGAGATGCCCCCTAAATTGAGAAAGCAAAATCCTGAGGCACGCCATAAGCTCACTGCTGCAGATTGGGAAAATTTACAAAGTAGAAACCTAACCGGTGATGATAGAGCCAAAGCTATACGTGATTACAAGAAGAACTATCGGAAATCGAAAGAGAAGGTTGAGAAAGTCACCAGGCGACAATGGACCAAGATAGGTAAAAAGCCTGCCAAAGAACAAAGTAGACTTGATGAAATCAATAAGTATACCGTCGGAGATTCTAAAAGACATATCAAGAAATTCAGTACCGATGTTGAAAAACTTAAGGTACCATTCACAACGTTTTTACAAAGAGCAGCACCTGATGGTAGCAGTCTTAACTATTGGTTACCCGAAAAGACAAAGGGAATCGAACAAATTTCATTGAGAGCTGTGTTCGAGGATGGGACCACATCCAAGTGGGTCAAAGGTTCAGATCGCGAAGATGTGATGGTGAAATTTGACGAAATGTTACAGTCACCCAAAGGCGGTGATAGCAGCAAAAAGTCTGTCGAGGTTGCCAAAGATATCGAAGTTGAATATTACTCTTCTAAACCACCAGAAGGTAAAGGCTCTCGTTGCATGGCAGCACCCAGGAATGGTGTAGATTTACGATTGAAGCAATGTGTGATTAAGATAGAATCTCGCAACAATTGTGGTATCAAATCGATAGAACTTTTGCACCGCAAACGAAAATTAGATAAGATGTTGAGTGATAATCTCATTAAAAAGAATCAATATGAAAATAAATGGAAGCAACTCAAAAGAGATGCAAGCAATCATAAAGGGAATATTACAACGATATCTAATCAGCTGCGTTTGAAATTGTTTCCGAAAAAGGATGAAAATGGAATCAATATAGAAGACTTTTCTATTTTAGAAAAGCATTATGAAATTAACATATTTGTGTGGGGTATCACTGAAAGACTTGGCGGTGATCCAATCATGTATTACCCGCCGTACTTTAACGAACACAATGACTATTCAAGTTATAATGATAGTTATCACATACTCTTACATGACAATCACTATGAACCGATTACACGTATCGATTGTTTTCGAGGCAAGACTTATCGACCATCGTGTCCACAATGCAAGTCTCAAAGATGTATCTTTGCAAACAAAGAAACACGATTAACACCTGGAAACAAACAATGGCATCATTGTGAAATTTGCAATCGTAAATTCATGAATCAGGACTGCTACAATCTTCATACCGAACTGATAACATGTGATAAGGTTCACAAATGTAAGATGTGCAATGTTATATTTAATCCCAATGAGAAACATATATGTGGGTACAAGTCATGTCCTAATTGTAAGATCGTTTGTAACCTACATGAGCACAAGTGTTACATGACAAAAGTTCAACCGAAACCCATATTGGACTATAAAACCATTGTCTGTTTTGATTTTGAAACAATGAATGACAACGGCAGATTGACTGTTAATCATTGCGAGAGCCAATATCACGACGGTTCGTTTGTCATTCACAAAACAATAGATGACTTTCTGGAATGGGTATATCTCAAAAAACATGATAATCATACCTTCGTTGCCCATTGCGGTTCAAAATTCGATTTCCGATTAATAGTAGAACACATCATCAATGTCCAAAGAAAGCCTCCACAAGATATATTATATACAGGTGCAGGCATTCTATGTATGAGAATTGGAAATGTAAGATTTATTGATTCATATATGTTTATGACAAGACCATTGCATTCCCTTCCGGAAATGTTCGGCTTTGAACATGAAATCACGAAGGGATATTATCCACATCTTTTCAATACAAAAGCGAACGAACACTACATGGGTCTTTATCCCGATATCAAATATTACAATCCAGAAATCTTACAACCTGAAGCTTATACAAAGTTATATCATTGGTGGTTTGAGAGAAAGAGTAAATGTTGTATTTTTGAACATCCAAAAGAGCTTGCGAGATATTGTCACGATGATGTTACGATTCTTCGACGAGCTGTCTTCGATTTCAGAGATTGTTTTCTTAAAATCACCGATAATAAGTTCGATCCTTTTAGTTATCTAACATTGGCTCAATTGGCTGTGAACATATGGAGAAATGAATGCATGCCGGAGAATTCTGTGGGTATTCTTCAATCATTGACCAAATCTCAAAATGCATCGATCAAAGAGAATCAATGGTTGGATTATATAGTTCATACAACGTCGGCGAAGCTTGTTATAGATTTGGATGGTAAACGAAACTATAAACTCAAAGATTTACATATATATGTTGATGGTTATGATAAGGATACGAACACTGTTTATGAATTTCTTGGTAGTTGGTTTCACGCCGATCTTACAAAGTATCATAAAGATGATATTCAATATCAACAAGGTCGGCGATCGGGTATGACATTCAAAGAAGTCAATCGTCAAACCATGAAACGATTAGAGGATATACGGGCAGCTGGCTATAATCTTGTATATATATGGGAATCGGAATGGGATTCACAAGTTGCTCAATTGAAAACTTCACATGTTGGAAATGCATTCTTAGATAGACAAATTTTAGCTTCTCCCATTCATGATAGAGACTCCTATCATGGTGCAAGAGTTGATTTAGGCAAGTTGTTTTATAAATGCAAAGACAATGAATATCTCAGATATCAAGACTTCAACTCTATGTATCCTTCGGTAATGAAGACCAAACGGTTCCCGAAAGGGCATCCAGAAATCATTAGAGATGTTAAATCCCTTGATATTCATGGATACTTTGGTATAGTGAAATGCAAAATATTACCAAATAAACATTTGAAGTTTGGTGTGCTACCACACGTGACCAATAAATTGATCTTTCCGTTGTATGAAATGGTCGGAACATGGACCACGGTGGAATTGGGGAAGGCTATTGAAAAGGGATATGAGATTCTTGACATCTATGAAATTAAACATTGGAAGGAGACTACAACTGATTTGTTCGGTGCATACATTGATAAGTTTTTGAAACTTAAGACTGAATCGTCGGGACCACCTGAGGGTGACATCGATACATTCATAAAAGACTTTGAATTTCATGAAGGTATCAAGTTAGACAAACGAAACATCAAATACAATCCAGGTATGAGACAAGTTGCTAAAGACATGCAAAATATATTATATGGAAAACTCGGTGAACGATCAAACAAATCTAAAAGTAAGGTCATTCAGAACCCAGGTGAGTTCTACAATACAATCAGTAATAAGAGGTACGATTGTAAATATGAGTTTATTGGATCTGAAGAGAATGAGATGGTATTGATGAATTTTACTGAGAATTCTGATGTGTATGCCGACACACGGTTTTCAACAAACGAGGTGTTGGCCTCGTTCATAACCAGCTATGGACGATTGAAATTGTACGAGCTGATAGAAGCCACCGGGTTCTCAAACGTATTATACTTTGATACTGATTCTATTATATATATAGAAACAAAAGAGAATCATCATATATATCACGGTACTGGTTATCGACAACCATGGTTAGGTTATCTTAAGTGTGAGCTTCAAGGATTGGAAAAAGAACATGGTAAGTGTATTGAATTCCTGAGCACTGGACCAAAGTCATACAGCCTGAAGTTCGCCGATGAATATTGTATGACCAAGATAAAAGGTTTCTCTTTGAGTGTTGATAATTTACAACATATCAATCATGATGTAATGAAGGATATGATTTTGAATCAAAGGAACAATCCAGTTAAAATGAATAACCTTGTTATCAGACATGCACCAAACTCGTTAGGATTGGAAACAAGATCGGAATCGAAAACATTCAATTTCAGTTACGACAAAGGAAACATTGATTGGAAAACATGGGAGATTTTACCATTGCGTGATTTATAAGTCTATACGTTAAATGTTGCCAATATCATATATTATATAACATATTACTGTTTTGGAAACATTCCCCGTGTATACTATATGTAAGACTATTATATAGTATGACAAGTAAACCGATATCTGAGAGTAGACTTCAAGAATTATACCTGGACCCGAAGATTGGAATGAGCGGTGCCAATGCATTCACCAAAAAGCTCAAGGCTCAAGGCTACAAGGTCACCGAGTCTCAGGTCAAGGCTGCCATATCAAAGACTGAAACATCACAAGTTTTGGCACAACCTAAAAGGGTATCTCGTAAGGATTATTTTCCAATCTACGCACCTGTTGGGAAAAACAGCATCCAAGCCGATCTCGCGTTTCTGCCAAAAGAAAAGTCGGTGAACAAAGGGAACGCCGTGATTCTCACTGCGATTAACATTAACACAAACAAAGCTTATGCCATTCCATTAAAAAGTAAAACGGTGAGGGATAAAAACAATAAAAGATCGGAGAACGTTGAAGGCATAGTTCCCGCTATGAAACGATTGATAACCGAAACCAAAATGAAAACCCTTACAACCGATTTAGGATCTGAATTTACAAACAAACCAGTTCAAGAACTATTGAAACAAAAGGGTATCAAACATTACACGTCTCAAGCTGAGGACCACTCTCGGCAAGGAAAGATTGAAAGATTCAATAGGACATTAAAAAGCAAATTGCAAAAGGTTTTTGCATCCACTGGCAAGAGCAATTGGGTGAACTATATAGATGATATCGTGGATAACTACAATGGAACAACAAACCAAGGTAATATCAACGACACTCCACCCGATGACATGAATAAGAATCGTGTTATCAGAAGTGTCTTGTTGAAACGCAATCAAACTGCCAAACTATTACAAAAATTAGATATCAAGCCCGGTGATCGAGTTCGATTGCGTGTGACTAAGAAGACATTTGATAAAGAGAGTCAAACATGGTCTACACAGGTGTATAAAGTTCGAAGTAGAAAGGGCTTGTCTTTCGTGATAGAGGACGGTGACGGTGATACCTTAAGCCGACAGTATAAGCCGCGAGAATTGAAAGAGGTTCAAGGACCTGTTTCCAAACCATCCAAAGAAACTCGTGGGACCAAGACTGACAGTGAAAGCAAGCAGGCCGCAAAATCTGAGCGTGCATTGAAGAAAGAGGGTATAGAAGGTAATACTGCTTCCAAGACATCTAGAAACTATGACAACTATGAAGTTAATGTGTTCATTAGCGATAAGAAATCGCCAAACTATCAAAAGACTTTGAAAGGATATCTTAAGCTCAATCGATCAAGGAAAAGTAAACGTAAGTATCAGTTGATATTCTATGACAAATCGGAAGAGAATGAGTTCGTTGATATACCTGACCCTGAAATTAAATTGTTGAAAAAAAGAAACCTTTAATATATAATGAGAACGATATTGACCGATGAGGTCGGAAGACGCAATTGTATGAAAATGATGGGAATTGCCAACGGCTCAAGTTCCGACAATCTGTTCCGAGGATATGGTAAACTCGCTAAAAACAACTACGTGATAACGATGCCGAGTCAAAACAGTGCGGTATTCTACAATAGTTTGAGAAATTCAATCATAAACACGGAACCATTAGTAAGAGACATTCAGGATTATAGCAGTGGTATTGATACAACCAGGCCTACTCCTATAATGACAAGCACACAAGAAGACATAAATCAACAGGCTTTAGAACGTATTGAGAGTAGTCGACAAGTAAGAGACACACCGATTGATCAAGAAATTCAGGAAATCAACAAAGAAATACCACCAAACACTCCGGAAGCTGGATCGTCACTCGATTCTGGACCGGGTGCAAATCTGCGAAAGGAAGCAAAAGCATTATTACAAGGCGATATTATGGCTTCTCCAAGCAGGTTTGGAACGTTTGCATCTACGAGAGTAACAACAAGAAGTATGGCGGCGGGTCCAATGAGTCCTTTCCAAAAAGTTAGAAGTTTTATCGCCGGAGACGATTTAGCACCATATGTACCACCAGCACCAAAATCAAAAACTCCTTAATAGTAATGCAAGTTCCTTGTAATCAAAGCTATCAATCGAACGTTTATTGTAGACCAATGGATGCATCTTTCAAAACAATTGGTAACTTTTTCACAAGCAAAAATGAAGATAAACCCATACTTTCCGAGACATCCAAAGGTTACTTTGTACAATCATCATCATTACCCACGATGACTGCACTATTTCGTGAAAGCGTCAACTTACAACCTTCTGAAATTGAACAACAGTTCACACCAGAACTCCGAGAAAAAGCTTTACATGTTCAAACATCTGGATATTTAGGGTCACGAGAATATCAACCTGATTTGTACTATCCAAATTCGTTTGAGGACCAAACTATATCCAATGCACAACGATTTGTCAACAACGAGATTCCAAACAATAACTTTGCATTAGATCGGGAGCTATCAAATTATGATGCTGCCGTTCTTGTCAATCCTGATGCCAACAGAGTGCATGTTGCTTACCATGGGGCATCCAGCAATCCTATGTATAGAAATGAGGATGTCACTGACATCAAGTCAGTACTGCGTGGCCAAGAATCAAATAGACCGTCATTCTTGCGTGCTGAAGATGTGTTTGATAAAGTAAGACAGAAATATCCAAATCACAACATTGAACCAATGGGATATTCTCTAGGAGGTGCCAAGGCCGTGCATGTGGCCGATAAGTTTAAATTAAAGAGTACTACATTTAATCCTTTCTTATCGCCGTTATCACATCAAGTTGGTGGTGGACGTCATGACATTCATAGAACCGTCACAGATTCTACAACGGCCGGTGCTCTTTACAAACCTGCAAACTCACAAAGAAATATATTTCATTACTTTCCTGAGAAAAGACAATCAACGTTATCATCGTATGTGCCTGATCAACATAGCTTGTCGCAGTTCTTTCAATATCCAACTAACAATAAAGTGAATAAACTAAATCTTATGAAATCTATAGGGAATGTATTGAGCACTGGTTTAGATGTCGTGCAAGGTGCTTTTGCAGCTGACCATGGTCTTCGTATGGCAAGACGAAACACAGAACCATCAACATTTTCAAACGCTATAAGTGAAGATTTGAATCCCTATGGCATTTTTGGAGTCAATATAGACCCAGATTATAAATTGACTTACGACACGGCTCCGCCGGAAGCTAGATTCCTAGCCGATGCCATTAATGGTAGAGATTCCGATAGAATGACGAGTTTTGAACGACAATCGGAAAGACGTTAAATGTTGCCAATATTGAATTATATTATATATATTAGTGTTTGGGAAACATTTAACGCTTTCAAATTTATTCTCTATATATTACAATGGATCGTCAAGAATTGATACGCTTAGCCAAACTTCAATATCCCGATATTAAAGATGCTCATGTACAATTGCTTGTAGATGATTATATCAAACGTCCAGAATTTTACGATGACCTTTGTACTGGAAACATTGAAGAACCAATTCATTTAGATCGGGATACTGTTGATTCCATAAAAGATAATTGTTATATTAATATAGATGAGCGTAATTAGCACAAGAACACTATTCTTGTCTTCCGAAGACAACAGCAATGGAGACGCACGTGTTTTGCAAATGAATATACCCACCCAGCTGATAAATTATCGAGCACAAACCAAACTGAGATTGACTTTGAATACTTTCTCATGTGCAAAGACATGGTATAGTATCAACGAGACCAATGGCATCTTCTATGTAGGTGATACCGTTGCCAATACTTTGACGGAAGTACAAATACCTTATGCAAATTATACGGAGTTGGATCAATTCACATCTGAATTGGCGACCGCAATAAAAACTGCCATCGGTGGTACTATACAAACAGTTACTATCACTTACAATAAAGATCAGAATGAGGTTATTGATTACCAGAACAAATTTCGTATAGTATTAGCACCAGCCCAGCCCAATATCAAACTTGTATCGTTTAGCGTCAGCGGTGATTTTCAAGCTTTACCTGGAAGTAACCTACAAAATGCCTTAAATTCAGTTTCCACTGCTGGAAAATACAACGACTCAGATCAGGTTTTGGGTGGAAGAGTCAACAGAACTACAGCCGGTTTGGCTGAGATATCTCAACTTATAGACTTGTTTGAAATTAAATATTTAGTAGCTAACACAACATGCACGTCAATATATCCATGTAACATTCAAACCAACGATGCATTGTACCTTAGGATAACATCGTTACCAACACACAATATTGAATCAACCAATCTTTCTACTTTTACAAACACCAACGAAATGATAAGTTCTGATATCTGGGCGAAAATACTATTGCCTAGTGACACAACGACAGACTTCATACGATATATAGACCCAAACGACAACTTTGTTATTGAAGTGTCTGGGTCTCAATTTACTTCATTTAGAATCACACTTACAGATTCCAAAGCAAGATTAATCACATTGGCATCTCCGACTCAAGCGTCAGACGGTTCTATCAATTATTCTTTAAGTATTAAAGTTGAAGAATTGTCACCTGCTGGTCTCTCAGATATTTTATAATCTTTATAATATATATACAAAAATGAGCCTCCCCATGTCATTGGCCTACGGCTTATCGAAAATGAATTCATATTCAACTAATTACTTCAGATTGGAAACAACAAACTTGACGGAAGCGTCACGATATTCAACCATAACTTTGAATCTACCTGTGAATTCAATTGTAAACATGAAGAGCCTCTCAATGCATTGTTTAGGTTCCTGTACAACGCCTTTAGCTTTACAAACGACCTTAATGTTGCTGATGAACTTATCACGACGCTCCCCAATGGCATCGAGAAATTAATTCAAAGGATGGAAATTTTCGCAGGAGGCCAGCAGGTGACGACTGGTTTTCAAAGTTACAACACGGTCAGTTGCGTACTTGATACTATCAAAACCACTCTTAGCAAAGAAATGACTTATCAAAGGGTTTTGAAAAACCAAGAAATAAATACAACTGAAAACTTCTACAGTACCCCGCGTCCATACATTTTGAATCAATGGCTATCCTTTTTAGGGGAAGCTGAACCATCCTACATTGATACGAGTCTACTTCCTCCAATCCAAATAAGGCTATACCTTGCAGGTCCCGAGGTCTTAGGTTGTTGGCAAAAATCATTAACGCCTGGTGCAGCAATTGACACAAAAGCCCAAGAAGAATTAGTATCGAAAGGCAATTTTAAATTGGACAAACTTTACTTTACCGTTGAGACGATCACGTTTAGTTCAGGGGTCTACGACGCAGCGGTGGAATCAAAATTGCGTGATGGATTCTTGGAAATTCCTTACCTCAATTATTTTACATTTTTCGAAGGAGCTGGTGCTATGGACAAATCAACAAGGTTCTCATTGAGTTCACAATGCATTAATACCATATATGCTGTGCAAAGGCCTAGTGATTATAGAGAAAAAAACAAAGGACTTATCAAATTGGAAAATACATGTGGAACCGCCTACCTACCCTCATACTTTCAGTTTTTAGCAGGTGGCCTCGGTGCTCTACAATTTAACATCAACAACTTGTTTGTGCCAAATTATAGGGTAGACCCGTTGGCGGCATTCAATCTATTGACTATCTCTAAAGCGGACAACTATGGAACGCTATCGGGATGTAAAATTAATTCATATGAAGATTGGCTGAACAACCAATTCATTCCCATGGTACGTTTAAATCTTCCCTCAGAAATGGGTGTAAGAAATTTAACTGGTTTAGATAGCAGAGGATTATCCAGTTCAATGTACCTTTCTACTTCTCGTGCATCACCAGTAGACCCGCTACAAACGGTACTTACAACAAACGAAACCATGATTATTTGCGAAACGACCGCAGTTCTTCGTATCGGTCAAAACCGTGTGATCGAAACTGTATTTTAAAAAGCGGTTAATAGTATACAAACATGGCTCAACAGCCAGGATTAAGCAGTTACAACATGATAAAAGATGTAGGACCCAACGTGGACAAACAGATTCATACCGCGACGATGTTTCAAATGTCAGGTTTTAGACCGGTTATGATGCAACAACTCCCGTGTAAAACAATCAATGACATAACATATCCACCATTTAGGATTAGCAACGTTCATCCTCTGGCTGGATACAAATCTTATACTTTAGGGCACAATCAAAAAGTGTCCAAAGAAATGGAAATGTTCCATTTCCCGATGGAGCATCCATTGAATAGTCGATTGTTGCAACCTGTACCTCTATTTTTTTCATAGATTAGTATATACAATGTCAGCTTTCGGAAATGGACTAAATGCAAAAACCTTGACTTATGCCAATACTACGTTTCGCACAACACTAAGAAATGGAACATTGATACAATTAACACAGGATGACGCACAAAATCAGATTATCTTAGGTGCTACTGCCACAAATGTTCGGTTGCCGGAATGTGTACCTGCTATCAAAGGTAAAATGTTTACAATTTATAACGGAACAGCCGCAACAGGCGGAATAGTGACTCTTCAAAAGTTTGCGGGTGACAGAATAAATGGATATGCAGACACAACTAACGGCGATATTACTTTGGAAAATGGTGCAACCAATGGAGACAGTATAACGAGCGTCACTCTAATTGCATCAGGCGAAAAAACAAGTATACAGGCAGGAAATTGGTATGTGATTTCAACATCTTATCGGAATACAGGATAAAATATAAAAAGTATAATATATAATGTCAGCTTTCGGTTCAAATCTAATAGTTGAAAAAATTAACGGCAAAGACTATGTAGCAGCCCCAGGGACAACCGATACACTAACGTGCGATACAGTTGTGCGCCAAACTATAGGCAGCGTAGACTCGCCGTTAGAGACGATGCATATCGGTTCGGACATACGCTATCAGAACGATATCAAATTCATAGATACTCAAGACCCATTGAATGAACGAGAACAAATGTCCTTGTTGACAGATGGGTCGCTAAAAGTACACACATCAATAAAATTCAACGACTTCGTGTTGAACAACCCGGTTTCCAAATCACGATTTTCAGCAGGCCTTGATGACCTCGATGCTTCTTTCGAGATTAAAAGTTTGGACCCTGTGGAACAAACACGAGTCTCGATCGGAGAAACAGGAATCAATCAAATTACATGCATGCAAACAACCATCAATATTGAACCGTTAGGCAGTGGACTGCTGGTATCTAATGGTCCATTAGTTCTTGATACCGGCGATCTAACATTAACTGCAGGTAAGTTTATTGGAGATGGCTCATTATTAACTAACTTACCCACAGGTGCGAACCAAGATTTGCAATCTGTGACTACTCAAGGAAGCACGACCACTGTCGCCGATGTTTCATACACCGGAACGGGTACCATGGTAGTCAATCAAGAAAAACTGAGTGGAAATAATCTTAGAATTGAAAGTGGCTCTGGCGGTTTAGGTAAAGTATCAATCGGAGAACAGACTCAAGGGTTTACCAATGCCGATCACATTGGAGACCGTTCTATCGCAATCGGCCGCAATGCATTGTCCATTAATAATACAAATTCCAATGATACCATTGCTATTGGAAGTGGAAGTGCTAACAACAATTGCGGCAGCTTCGTGGTGGCGATCGGAGACGACAGTGCTCAAAACAACTGCAAGGATCAAGCGGTGTGTATTGGAAAGTTCAGTGGCGAGAGTTCGTGTGGCGAGAACGCAATCAATATCGGAGCTTTGGCTGGACAAAACTCTGCTCAGAGTGCCGTAAACACCGATAACACAATTGTTTTGAACGCAAGCGGAATTGAATTAACTGCCGGTGTGGCAAGTAGTTGCTATATCAGACCTATTAGGGCTAGTCCAGATGTCAGTTCTGAAAGTCTACAATTGTATTACGATTCTAGCTCAAACGAAGTGCGAACCGGTGCTATTAATAATGGAAGCATCGGCAGTCTTTCTCAGGTTCTAGCTGTGGGCAATACCGGTTCGACTGCGGAATTGGATGAATTAAATTCTGCGTCTGTTATTTTATCCAATTCATTAAATTACGCTTATCCAAGTTCAACCAACTCACTCACACTATCAGGCGTACCGTTGACACTGATTACGAAGACGTACGCTAATACCACTCTTCCAACCAGTCCGCTTCGGTTTACCGGGGATGTGTTTACATTTGTCAATAACACCGCCAATACGATTACGGCTTCAACGATTGTCATGTTTGATGATGATGGAATAAACAACGTGAATGGAGTTCAACCGTTCAATAACTCATACACTCAAAGTAACCAAAACTGCACACCCATCGGAGTCTGTATTCAAGACAGTGCTGCAACTCAGAGTTGTTTCGTGTTGATTGGACGTGGTTTCACGACATGTAGGAATGCCGCTGCTACAGATAATACGTACGTGAAGGGTCAACGTGTGAAATGCATAGTAGATGGGGAAATCAATAGTGCTCAAATCACAGCGGGCGATTCATATATCGGCACAGCTATGGAATCAAAAGTGGCTACTGCTGCTGGTGGTGTATTGATTTGGGTTAACCCGGGATTCAATTATTTTACCTGATTATTATAAATGCCTGTAAAGCGAAATGATCCTAATTTACCAAGTTGTGAAACCGTCGTTCAAGATGGGGTCGGTATGAGAATTAAAGGAATTATAAATGGAAGACTCGCAAACACTCGATGTAAGGTAAGAAATATTGCTAACGCCCAAGGAAACGTAAGAAGATATAGTAAACAGAACTTACCAAAAACAAAAGCAAAAACAGAACGCCGAGATAAATGGGTGTCAGTATCCTTGGCAAATGTCGATGAGCATGTTTCTTTGGTATATGATACTTGTGCCATGATTACACAAATGTCTACCGCCGATGCAAGACATATAGGAATAATTCATCCAGATGGCACGTCCGATTTTAACAACGAACCAGGTTTGGTTATTGGAGTCGGCGGTCAAGTAAATACTACAAGATTTCAGGATGTCCCATTAGTCTTAGATACAACTGAAGAACTTGCTTGGGGAATAGTAAATGTCTATGATAATGCACATGGATTATTGGGCATTAATCATATAAAACAATATAAGCGATACCGCGTGAAATTTAAATAAGTACATATGATATATGTCAAGCTTTGGACAAAGTTTAGTTTGTAAGAATTTAACATGTGATACGATTAATGGCAATCCCCCAGACGGTGGATCGAGCAAATGGTCAAATGTGTCAGGTACGACAAATGACATTGAAAGAACAAATGGAAATGTAATAGTTCAAAATAATTTACGGGTAAATGGTGAGATAAACAACACCGCACCAAATAATACCACAAATATTGATTTATTTGGAAATAAAACATCAGGTAATGCTTTTATTAGTTTAAATACCGCTGGTGTAAACATACCAGATGCTGAAACTATATATTTTATAAATTTTCAAAGGAAACCTGATGCAGCTACAAATAGGTTTTTCAGAATTAACATGTCGGGTGATATTAATGTAGCTCGTAACATAGCAGCAACTACTATTCAAGCTGAAACGGCATTGGAAGTAATGACCAAACCGACAACAATACCATCTGTTCCAAATCAAGAAATATTGGTATGGGACAACAATGTTATCAAAGCGATTGATTTAAATACAGCTCAAACGACACCGACATTACAAGAAGTAACAAGTAATAGTAATAATAAAACAACTAATAATATTATTGTATATTCAGCCTCCTTGAACGGTGGCATTGGTGCAAATTATTTTTTCAATACAGATGCGAACGGTTTGCCAGGTTTAAGTTATCTAATTTTGCTGCAAGATACTTTTACAACAACTCAAAACAAAAGTCTTATTAGAGTAGATGATAATGTCGGTGGTCTACAAGTATTCCCTACAGAAACCGATGCACCGACTTTACCTCCGGGTGTGCTATATCGTGATACAACAGCTGATAATGTTATAAAAATGAAAGTATAATAAAAATATAAGATATCGGAAGAGAAAAAGGAATCAAGTTTTGTCATAAAGAGAAACTTAAAATTACTATATACACCATTCTCAGTTTATGACAAGGATTGCGATCGCAAAAAAAGCATGAAACGCCCGATATTTTAGGTAACCATTGCCTCACTTTTTCAATAAATCACACTGCAGCCGGTGCGTGTCAGAAAGTGAAACTTAGATTTACTATATAGATCAATTTCTAATAATGACAAGCATAGCAACCCGTAATCTCATCAGCTCCGATCAGCTCCGATCACAGCGATCACAGATCTGGCTCAAATCGCACTGTGAGGAAAAATCACAGTACACAAATTCATAGTTGTCATAAATAGAAACTTATATTTACTATAATACTACTTCTCTAATTATGACAAACTATATTTCCAGATCGCAAAATTTCCAAATCGCAGATTTCCAGATGTGTACCTGTGTCACAAACAGAAACTTATATTTACTATAATGATGATTCTCAGTTAATGACAAGCCGTGTTTCAAGATCGCAGATTTTTCAGAAATCTACATAAGTTCACAAACCTACAGGTGTTGGTAAAATCGCAAAATTCCAGAAATCTACATAAGTTCACATAAGTTCACAGTTGTCACAAAGTGAAACTTATATTTACTATAATGATGATTATCAGATAATGACAACACACAATCATTCAATTGATAACTGATTTGCGAGCTGGGAAGCGAGCAATGCAAGGCGGGCATGGGAAGCAGGTACGGCGGTAATAACAAGGATCACGGTGTCGGCTTATGCAGATCTGCCATAGATAACCGTAGGTGCTCACTACATGGGAAGCGTTCCGAAATACTGGTTAATCTTGGCAAAATACAGAAGGTACTTAAGGAGAACAGTTGTATTTAATAAGGATACTCCCCTCTACACGCTTCCCATGTAGTCACAGCTAGACTCGTTCGGTCGGTGTCGTTCTCGACTCGACTCGCAAATTTCCCAGCCGTCGCCTCGACTCGATTTTATTTTGGCGTCGCCACGACTAGAGTTTTTTAAGGCCTCCCCTCGACTCCACACTTTCTCTTTGGGAGTGCATTTTTTTACCGACTTCCTAAGGCTAATGCCATGTCCACTCAATTTGTTACTTTTCGCTGCCTTGAAACCGGGAATGTCGTTCGTGAAATTCCCATTGTTTGGCATCTTGGAGACCCTTTTGTGACTAGCGACACACTTTGCAATGTTTTTAGTCTTGACAAGAAAGAAGATCTTTCCGTCACCTCCGAGTACGATGACTCCGTTGCTTGCTCTTTGGACCTGTTTCCCGTTCACTCTGGCTTCTTGCACAATGTGTACGGCACTCCTACCGACGACAACATGCCAATCTTGGTAAGCGACAGCGAAAGCGATGACAGCGACGATGAAGAAGACATTGTTTACACCGGCGAGTGCAAGACTCCCCGGTTCTCACCAAACACGAAGCCCAAGCCCACGGAGTCCGTCGCTTCGACAAACCTTTCCAAGTCCGACTCGACTTCCAGTCACGCCTCTTCTTTTAAGTG
Source organism: Cymbomonas tetramitiformis (assembly GCA_001247695.2). NCBI lineage: Eukaryota > Viridiplantae > Chlorophyta > Pyramimonadophyceae > Pyramimonadales > Pyramimonadaceae > Cymbomonas > Cymbomonas tetramitiformis. The sequence continues at coordinate 70,194 of LGRX02027067.1, forward strand.
GCCCGCAGATTGCAAACGTGTGAACAAGGTCCCCTTCGACGTCGATGGCAATGTCACTTTTGGTCACCACATGTCCTCACCTCTTCCTAAACCAACCGGGAAGGGCGGTCTACCGCTGAACAAACTTGACTTCCATGTCACGAACCGTTCTTGGTCCCACGCCTGCGCCACAACTTGGGCGGAGGTAACCCGACAAGATGCTGTCAAGGACTGCAACTCTCAGGTTCGACTTCAAAACTGCCTTGGAGAAAAACTTTGCAGGAATACGGAGTGCTCTTTCTTTAAAACCCATGACAAAGAGTTCGTTCAGACAAGTTCTCAACAACGTGGCAAACGCTCCGCTTCTGCTTTCCTCGGCGTTGAGGTATTTTAATCCCAAGGTTTTCCCGTACCCTTTCCCCACTTTTCCAGTAGGACCTTACGCTTTTCTGTTCTTCTTTCAGATTGAAGGCCCTCCATGCAAAAAGTGTCAAGAACCCACGGAAGTTATTACCTGTGGTGCCCGGGCTACTTTGGTCCGCATCGACCTTCCCGCAGCCGAAGGCCACCTACTGCTCTTTAAACACGAAGGCACCCATGCCTGCCAACCCATGGATAAAAAGGGGAAGGCCGTTGTTTCCAAAGAAACCCAAGACGCCATCAAAGAAGCCCTTCCCTTTTTCGGTGGTCGCTTCACTTCCGAGAAGCTAAAGAACTCCGCCACAACGGTTGCCTTCGAGAAGATGCTTTCCTCTCCGGACGGCTCTCCCATCGACGTGTACAAGGTATCGCCCTATTTTTTTGTTACCTTTCCGTTATACGTCGGGGACATGTTATTCTTAATGCATGGTTCCATTTTAGGTGGCCCGCGAAATGCAAGACGCTCGCGCCGTCCGCGACGTGATGAAAGAACACCGTGCGACTCAACGTGCCCCCGAGCGTGCTGCTGACGACGAGGTCAAGGAAATGAAACGGATCCTGGACTCAAAGGGATACCGTACTCTTCTTTTCGACACCGCCCCTCTGAACTGGTTCATGTGCCCCCTGGACTTGCCGTGGTCCCCCGCGAAGATCATGCTGTTGATGGACCGCATTCTCGGTAAGCCTCCGTTCATCGGTTGCTACGCATGTTCTGATGGTGGCCACAGCTGCATTAACGGTCGCGTTGTCGAGAAGGTTGCAACGGTCGTGCCCGGAATTGGGTTGATAAAACTGGCAACCTTCGTCCTGCCGGCGGGTGAACGCGGTGTGGATGAGGAGAAGATGTGGCAAGGCATCGACTACGCTTGCCGGACGGTGGCCATGGAGGACGCCGACTTCGCGAAATATCGAGACAAGGAGGTTTGGGTAAAGACCAACCCAAAAGGTGAGATCTGCTTTCGTCCCGTCGGTTTCGTCCGTGACGCGGGTGGCGGAGGCTGGATCTGTGCTAGGAGGCAAGCACAAGAGCAAGAAAAACGGCTAAGTATAAAACGCAGAAGTACTCAGTACGGAGTACAGTAGGACCGATCAGAATGATGTTGATGTGAGGTGCCTAGACTGTTGTACGGAGTACTCAGTACAGTTGAGTTATGGAAAGAGTTCCTGAATGTATAAGAACTCTAAGAGTAACCCGTTTCGGGGGATGAACTGAACTGAAAAGTAAGACATAAAAGTAAAGAGCCGTAACTGCTGTATATTGTGTATTGAAAGCATGCACTGATAGCAAAAGCATAACTATATAGATTTACGAAACCGAAGTCTTGTAGTTGACCAATCGTAAGCATACCTCGTGCGGTCGTTTAATAAGTGTAGAATAGTATAAGTCCGAAACCGTAAAGAAGAGAAGAAGCCTAGGTGTAGACTCCTACAAAATGGTAATTAGTTCGTGTTTTCACGTTGCTTCCTTGTCTTTCTTGCGCAAATTCTGATCAACCCGCCCCGCCTTGTGCGATTAGTTAGAAAGTACTTGCACTACGAAATCGAGAATGCCTGTGCTCTCGCTCTTGTTGCGCGGTGGTGTGTGGGATTGATGGTTCCAGGTTGCTTGGAGCCGCGTCGGTGTGGAGAGATCTAGCTCGACGACAATCTTTTAAGGTGCGAGCGTTGCCTTAGTCCTAGCACGCATACACGCATAGCACGCATATCCGTGCTTTTGGACTCGCAGGTGCGGGATTTTGGAATCTTCTCCGTTTTTCGGCAAATCCGACCCTTCGCGGCGGAAGCGCTGCGCAAATTTTTCAATTTTGCGTAAGCCTTTGCTGAAATTCGGGGTTGGTTCGGGATTTCCCCCACCTTTAATTTGGCCTTCTAGTCCCCCCTATTCGGGAATCTCCGCGCTTCGGCCGGTGTGCTTACTTGTGCTCGCGCGCAAGTGGCGTATTCCTGGGATCGGGTGCTGGTTGCCACACCAACCGCTTTTCGGTTGAATTGGATCTCACGCATAGCACGCATACTATGCCCATGTATTCAGATGAAGAGGAATGCCTCGGTCGGTCGGGCCGGCGTGGGGGGGGTCGGGCCGGCGCCGCCCCCGGCTCAGCCGTGGGGTCCGGTCGGTCGGGGTCTCGCGCTGCGGGCCTGTCGGTTGGCCCAGGCTCTGGGGAGTTCTGGGGCGCAGCTGGCGGGTCAGACAGCCGGGATTGGCGCTCCCGTGAGAGGAGGGGGGGAGTGCGGCGCGCGCTTGCGCGCCAATACGGCGGTGAGGCCCTCGAGGTTACACCGGCGCGCACGCCCCTGAGAGCCCCTCCAGGGTTGTCTGGTGGGCCCCCCAGGGCCTCGCCACCAAAAGCCCCTTCACCAGCGAGGGTCAGTGGAGCTGAGCCAGTGTCCGAGCTCGCATTGAGCTCGGCGCTACGGCAGCCGGCGCGCCGGAAGCGTGCGTCGCCCGAGGCTCCGGCACCGCCGGCGGCAGGCGCCGGCTCCGGGTCGGACTCGGACCGCTCTGCTAAGGGGTTGAACCCCTCGGCAGCTCCCTTCTCCCCACTCCCTGCGTCCAGCAGGAGTGCGAGTAGTAGGGTCGTCCGTCGGGAACCGACGTCGGGACCGGCAGCGTCCTCCCTCTCTTCCCTCGTGGGGAGCGAGCAAGGGAATCTCATCAGTGCCCCAGGGCGCTTTGAGGTTTACCGAGCCAGTGACTGGAGTCCCCCGGCAGAAGGGGAGTCTGATGATGTCCGGCGCCCAGAGCAGCTAGACGTCGTCCAGTCACGGGGGCGCGAGTCTCGCATCCAGCCCAATCCGGCTTGGCGAGGAGAGCGACGTCAATCCATGCTCGCATTGGCCCTCCGTCAATGGAGCACCTGGGCGCTGGATTCAGCGCAACGACGTGCGAGAGTCTCCCCGCCATCTCGTCAGCGCGCAACAGCGCGGCTTGCGTGGGTCGCATGGAGGGCCAGGACGGACCAGTCAGCGCATCAACGCGAGCTCCGGCGCCTGGCATTCCAAGCGTGGAATGACGTCACCCAACAGGTCGCCCAACTTCAGGGCCTGTTTGACAAAGGCAGTCGGCGCCGGGTCGAGTCCACTTTCGCAGCATGGCGCCAGCATGTCGTCCAGACACAGGGTCTGTGGCGCAGAGGCAGACGTCAAGCTGGAGCAGTCTTCATGGCATGGCACCAGCAGACGATGCTCGCCAAGGAGAGGAGCACCTGGTGGGTTGGAGCCCGGAGACACCGGATGACCCAGATGGGCAGGAGGTGTCTTCGCGAGTGGCGCCGGCTCCCCAGGACGACCCCAGTCAGCTCGGACTCGTCCCAGGGAACGAGTGCCCGCCGTCCGGTAAGGAAGGCGGGAACCTCATCCGGTGTCAGCTCTTGCTCGGATTCCGACCAGGAGTCTATGTGGCAGGACATCCGTCGAGGCCTAAAGCGCCTGGGGAAGGACCACCCGCTGTCAGGGCTAATGTGGTTCCAGCTCAAGGACTATGGGCTCTCCGAGGACGGCGCTTATCGCCTGGAGATCCACCAGCAATCAGTCTCCGAGTCCAGGGTGTTGATGCAGCAAAAGCGCGAGGACCCTCACAACTCCCTTGAGAGGTGTAGATTCTCTGTCTTTGCCATCAACGCCGGCAGACCAGGGGAGCTGGTACGCCAAGGGGCGGACCTCCAGGAGGTAAGGAGAGCGGTCGTCGCGGCCGTCAGAATGAGCGGCCGCACCCGGAAGTCGCACAGGGGTCTTAGGAAGTCAGGTGCAGCACCTCCGAGTTCCGCAGCCCCCGGTGGGAACTGGTCGAACCGGTTTGCTCCCCTCTCGTCCTCATCGGAGGAAGAGCATCCCGCGGAACGTCCGAGGCCCAGGACTCAGGCGCCTAAGCCGAGCGGCCCCAGTCGCCCGGTGCCTCGCACCCGGAAGCCCAGTCGAGCACCATCGGCCCCGCACCCCGGTCCGACTTCCTCAGGGAACACGTCGTCGTCCCCGGAGTCCACTTCGAGCAGGAACAGTCAGGACCTGCAAGAGCTGAAGGAAGCCTGGCAGAAGGAGTGGCAAGCTCGGGAGGCGGCTGCCGAGGCTCGCCTGGAACAGCTGCCTCGGCAACTCCAAGAGAGTCAAAGAGCTGCCGAGGAGCGCAGGATCTCCGATCAGCGCGCTGCCGAGGAACGCAGGGTCTCCGAGCAACGCACTGTCGAAGAGCGCTGGGCTGCAGACCGGCTGGCCGCAGAGGCCCGGAGACTGCCAGGCAGTTGGCTGTCGACGAGAGCGTCGCTCAGCAGGTAGCCGCTGAGGAGCGGCGAGCGGCAGCTGAGGCCCAGCTGGAGGAGAGGCTGCAGGCGGTCATAGAGTCACAAGTCCAAAGGCTCGCCCTGGTTCAGGCCTCGCCCCCAGGGCCCGTGGAGTCAGACGCTCGGGGGCCCTCAGCGGCAGCGTCGAGTCCGGTTCAGGAGACGCCCATCTCCCGAGAGGGACATGAGCTGGTAGAGCCGACTTCCGTCGTCACCTGTGACGTCGAGAACCGGGGCGTTCAAAGCCCTCCGGAGGAGTCGCGCGCGGGCGTGACATCGCTTCCGCCGCACTCATGGGACTTTGTTTCCCTTCCTATACAAGTCTGCGACGCCCTCCGGAAACACGTGGTCGGGTATGCCAACCCGGGGATCGAAGCCCAGCGCCTGTTTTACGACGCCGCTCGTAGGTATCGCTCCCTGGGTCAGGTCGCCGGGTGCTTGCACCCTACCAGCCAGATCAGGCAATGCCTGAAGGCAAGAATCTCGGACGAGGACAGGGTCCTCGGGGCCCAGGTGATTCACAGTCTCACGACGGCCTTGGCGTCCGTCGCAGAGAGCTGCGCTCGCTGTGGGTGCGGGCACGAGGAGAGCCCGGTGCGTATGTGGGCGTGTCAGGCAAGCGCTAAGAAAGGTGTGGTAGCGTTCCTGAAAAAGGTGTACCTGCCGGTGTGTGGGTTTTGCGCCGCGGACGTGTGGCCCGGTGCTTTCGACCACTTTCCGGCTGTGATGCCACCTCCGCTTCCTACGGCGGCAGACACACCGGGAGACGGGGGGGGGATGGTCCCTCAACTGGAGCACTCGGAGCCAAACGAGCTTTCGGAGATGCCCGGTGCCGGCGGTCATGGTGGTCCTGGTGGCTCGGGGAGCGGTGCCCCTGGAGGGCCGGGAGGCCCGGGGAGTCCGGGCGAGGACCCTGGCGGCGATGGCGAGGACGGGGATGGTGACAGCCAGTTCACCTTCTCGTCTTCCTCTCGTTACAGGGAGCCCCGAAGCCATTACAGTCGTAAGGACGAGCAGCACGCTCTCAAGGAGGCCCTCAGAGCCATGGAGAAGGCAGTGGACAAATACCACACGGAGGTGGAGGGGTCGTCCCACGTCTTTGGTCGGCTCCTCCGATTTGTTCGGCAGGTCAAGGAGGTTCGGGAACTGGAGCCGGTGCGCTACGCCATGGAGATGGCGCGTCTGGGACCACTAGAGAGCGGGGGTGAGGAGAAGGTGTTGTCGGACCACTCCCTGCTGTCAGAGGTGGCCAGACACTGCTTCGGCAAACTCAGCTCCGAGTACCGCGAGCTTTCTTCGGTGTTGACGGAGGCTCGGGAAGGTAAGAACCTCACCTTGGACGTCATAGTGGTTCCCTTGGCGCAACTGGTGATGCCCGACAAGGGGGAAATGGCGTCGATCGGTCCGTTCCTGCGTCGTGTGCGTCAAAGTCAGGACAGACAGACTCGCACGGTCCGCGAGTTCTGGGACGGGGTGCACCTTGCTCACGACATCGTGAGCATGCTGGCTGCCCACGAGCTCACCTCTCCGGTGCCGGAAGAGGAGCTGCTGGAGATATTCCTTACGGGCTTGATACCGGAGATAAGGAGGAAGGTCTTCCTTATAGCCGAGAGGAAAGGCGCTTCGGTCCTGACTCTGAGCCGGACGGCCAGTAAAGGCCGCCACGAACTCCTGACTTGGGCCATAGAGGCCGAGCGGGAGTTGCGGCAGAGCCAGGATAAGACGAGCCGCTCGGTCCAGCTGCTGGCCCACGTAGATGTCACGGAGGAGCTGCTAGCCATGGCGACATCCGCTGGCGCTCCGACACCCACAGGGCAACGACTCGGCTCCCCAGAGTACGAGGGCTGCCGTCTGTGCAAAAGCATGGACCATTATGCCCGCGACTGTCCGCAGGCGAGCCAGCGCCCGAAGGAGTGGGCCAAGTGCCTCCTGGAGGACACCCTGGCGTTAATAGGGGACGAGTCGGTGGAGGAAGCTTTGGCTGCCATCGGTTTGGATTTTGTCCAGGAGGACGCTCCCCAGCCCGGGGCGTCCTCCCCGCAGTAAAGGGCGCGGGCCCCGTCACTGCGGGGTCAGGGGGACAAAAGGGCCCCGCGCCGGCGTCCACAGCGATGCAGGTGCTGCATGATAGGTGGAGAAGGTGTGGGAGACACCTTAGTGGCAGCGCCAGGCGCCACCTCAAGAGCCGGAGTCGAGTCGAGAGGTATGAGCAGGAAGGTTTAGACATGCTAGCCGCCACCCGCACGGAAAGCCCAGAGCCTCCTGAGCGGGAACAGGTCGAGCAGCGCGTCCAAAAAGAGCAGGCAAACTTCTGGAAGTCCGCCAGAACCCCAGCAACCGCCTCAGTTCCGCGTCCCGAGGAGCCGTGGGAGCTGCTCTGTTGGATCACCGGTGCGGACACCCGGGGTAAAAACCGGTCGAGCCACACAGTTGAGCCACGGGCAGTCTACCAACAGCACCTGGAGAACCAGGGGTCGGATGTTGCGAGAGTTCGCGGGCACTGGAAGTTCAGAGCTCCGCGTTTACCCCCCAGAGTTAGGAAAGCCTTTCAGGCCCAGCAGCCAAGTGCTCGCCTGCGTTCCGCCATCAGGGCGCTAGAAAGGTATCTAAAGCTGGAAGAGTCAGAGGTCCGGTCGGTCAAGTCCCTTGCGCTTTGGAGGGCAGGGCAAAGGCGGATGCGCCAGAAGCTTGGACCCACAACTAGTAAGCCCCAGTTGAATCGAGAAGAGTTAGATAAGCGCTTGAAGCGGCTCGTCAGGGTGCGCGAGTTCAATCGCCGACGCAAAGCCATCTTGGATCAGGAGTTCGGACGGTTTGTTCGCGTTGCCAAACCCAAGCCTGCCGAAGGAGAAGAACTCTCACCACCAGAGAGAACTTCAAAGCCCAGTCGGCCGTGGTTGACCCGAAGCAGGGCTCGCCAGGCTTTGGGCCCGAAACGCAGGCCATGGCTGACTCCTGAAGACAAGGCGCTTCGAACCTCTCGATTGCAGCGCAGGTACGAGTTAGAGGGTAGGGACCCGGCTTCTACCTCAGCAGAACGCCATGCGGACTTCCACGCCTTCGTAAAGGAGGAGTTGGAAAGGGAGAATAGGGAACTTCAGCAAGACAATGAGCTGATGCACCGGGACGAGCAAGTCAGAAAGCACATAGCGGCTAAACTGGCTGCAGCGTCAGTCCAAGTCGCAGTGTCCCCCCCAGACTTCCCAGAGCGCAGCGCAGTTCAGAAAGCAGTCGCCATCGGCCTGCTGGCAGACGCGTGTACTTACTGCCTCCCGGACTGTGACTCCGACGCAGAAACGTCAGTCACCCGCCTGGACTGCATAATGCAGGACGGCGATATCAGTCCGAGCTGGTGTGAGTCCCTGGCAGCGGTGTCCTCGATGGGAGCGCGCCCGAGGAGTTTCGACAGGCACAGTCGCACACCGACGTTGTTGCTGTTTTGGGCCTGGATTGCGGGCGTCAGAGGCAAGGTGTTAGTGGATTCGGGAGCATCCACCAATATCATCGCAAAGAGTACACTGCAGAGGCTCTCCGGCGTCAAGCCGGTGCGCCACGAGCAAGCCATGCGGGTTCGAGTGGCTGACGGCACCACATATGATGCTAACTCCTGCATCAGGCCCAAGCTCCTTGCTGAGACGTCGAAGGGGTCTTACGGCCAGCAGGTTGAGCTTCGGGTAATGCCACTCGACCTCAAAGTGGATGTCATCCTGGGGGGTCCTTGGCTGGCGAACCTTTCCCCGGTTACGCTGGATTATAAGAACTGGGGTTCGGTCCGGTTCACCAAGGGCAGAGAAGAGGTCGTCATCACCGGCTGTTCGCCGGGATCACCGGACCCCAGTCGGTCCAAGGACACGGCAATGGCACTGGTACAGGGAGTCCTTTTGAGCCAACGTCGGGCTCGCCGGGACCTGCGGACCCTCCGAAACAGAGAAGAGCAGGCTTTCGTCGTCTACCTCGGCCCCGATGGGGCTTTTGGCGCGTTGGCCTGCAACAAGGGGGGGGGAGACTCCGACGAAGATTCCCCCAACGATGTTGTAGCAGGCCTGGCGTCAGAACCCTCCTCCGGGTCCGAGGATGGTGAAGTCAGCGTGCGTCCCAGCGCAGCGGTGCCGGACGGAGCTGAGGAGTCTGAGGGGCCGGGAGGGTTGGTCTCGGACAGCTCCGAGTCCGGCTACAGTGACGTGGAAGGAGCATGTCATTTGCAGAGAGTAGGGGCGGTGGTCGAGGATATTAGGCCACAGGGATTTGCGAGCACGGTCGACGAGGCCGGGGATCACCCTGACCCTCTCAGCTTTTTCGCTAGCAAACAGGAGGCGAGCGGAGCATTTGCGTTGCTTCCGCCAGCGGTGCGTAGGCAGGCGATAGAGGATCACGCGGCCGGGAAGCCACCCACCTGGCACGCGCAGGCAGCCGCGGCGCTCCAGCAGGGCCGGGGTCTGGTCGCGGAGCGACGACCCCGAGCACGGCGTAAGCAAGTGCGTTGGCGTGACCAGGTCGCAGCAGTCGGTCAGCCTGGTGCTGAAAGCGGCCCCTCCACCGAGCAGCCGCCGGGACCAAAAGTCCCCACCGTCCCGAGCCCTCAGAGTCAGAAGTCGCGAGCCTCGGCACCAGTCGTGCCGCCAGACACTACCCCGCCGCCAGCTCTGCAGACCACAGACCCGCCGGTACCGGCCGTCCCGCCAAGCACTACCTCGCCGCCAGCCCCACAGACTGCTCAGGCCTCCCCGGAACCGCCGGAGGACGAGATAGACGAGGCGGTGTCGCCGGAAATCTGGCAGCAGCTTAGGGACCTGGAAAAGGAGTTCGCAGATGTCATTTGCACAGAGCTGCCGGAATCAGTCCAGTCAAGGGAATTCAAGTCCGGCGTCGGGCTCAGGCCAGATTGGAATGGGAACGCCTTGCACCGGCGAGGGTACAAGCTGTCGCAGGAGGAGTTGCGGCAACTCCGGCAACAGCTAGATGAGCTCTTAGCCAAAGGGTACATACGACCCTCGGCCTCTCCGTGGGGCTGCCCTGTGCTGATGGTCCCCAAGCCGAGTAATCCCAAGGAGTTGCGTCTAGTCATTGACTACAGACAGATCAATGAGATCACAGTCAAGGACAAGTACCCCCTCCCGGATGTCCAGAGTCTCCTAGATGATCTACAAGGGGCTACCGTCTTCTCTACGATGGATGCCCTTTGGGGATTTTGGCAGGTCCCTATGAAAGCAGAGGACGTGGAGAAAACCGCAATGACTACGCACTTTGGAGCGTACGAGTGGTTGGTCATGCCTATGGGATTGTCAAACTCCCCAAGTACCTGGCAAAGGATGATGCAACAGTACCTCGGGCACCTACCCTTTTGCAGAGTATTTGTAGATGACATCATGATTTTCTCGGCTGAGGTTCCGGGTAAGAGCGCCCATGAGGTACACCTCGACCACCTCCGCCAGGTCCTGGAGGCATGCCGAAAGAATTCAGTCTACCTCAAAAAGTCGAAAGTCAAATTGTGCAAGCGATCAGTCCGGTTCCTAGGGCATGTGGTGGATCGGGATGGATGTCGTCCACAGCAGGATAAGGTTGCGTCGGTGCGCGATTGGCCAGACCTAGAAACTGTCACACACGTGCGACAGTTTCTGGGCATGTGTGGCTTCTACCGGAGGTACATCCAGAACTTCGCAGATATCGCGTACCCGTTGACCCGCCTCACCAAATCCGGCGTGGACTGGACCTGGGGCGAGAATGAAAAGGCAGCATTTAAACAGCTGAAAACTGCCTTGATCTCCTCCCCAGCCTTGGCCCTACCCGATCAAAAGGGTGCAGCAGACGGCTCCAGACCCTTTTTTGTGCAGACAGATGCCAGTGGAGTAGCACTAGGGGGTGTACTCATGCAGGATCAGGGACGAGGCTTACAGCCCTTGGCCTTTGAAAGCCGGCAGTTCTCCAGCGCTGAGCAGAACTATCACGCTGGGGAACGGGAGCTTTGTGCCATCCATCACTGCACCACGGTCACCTGGAGACATTATCTGATTTTCACATCATTTAAGCTCATGGGAGACCATAAACCCCTTCAGTGGCTCTTCGCCCCGGCTAGGGAGCTCAGCCGACGTCAGGCTCGCTGGTACGAGGACCTGGTAGAGGTAGGAGTCCATCAGATGGAGCACGTGCCAGGGCGCTGTTTAGTAGTACAAGACGCGCAGTCCCGGCGACCAGACTATCAGGAAATGTCAGCCAGAGAAGGGTTGAAGGAAAAAGGGATTGTGGATCGCGCCACGGATGGGCCCAGAGACTCCGCACCGGCAGGCAAGGGGTCCGAAGAGGACGAGGATCCTACCTCTGGCCTCGGGGCAGTGGATTGCACCACCGATGGATCTGATGGACCCGAGTACTCTGAGCCGAAAGGCAAGAGATGCGAAGGGGACGAGGATCCCACATCTGTCTTAGGCGCCACCTTCGAGTATAGTGATTCCGAGGACGAGTCCTTCCCTCCCACCAGTCCGGCACCGGTCATTGGTGAGCTCACCCATCTGAATGGGCTCACGTGGGTAGAGTCGCCGGCCCTTTGGTTGGACGCAGCTGCCACCCTAGCAGTAGGCGAGAAATCCTTGAGGGATGCCGAATCGCTAGCAGTCATGACCAGAGCAGACCGAGCTAGGGAACAGGCCACAGCAGAAGTCCAGAGTCACCCGAAGTTCCCCCACCCTGAGGCCCAGAGTCATCCAAAAGCAGCCGGAAAGGAACCTGAGCCCGTTAAGCCCCCAGAAAGTAGCTCCCACTACGACCAGGTCGTAGATCGCCAGGACTGGAAGCTGATCAGGGAGCGCTTTGAGGAGATAGCAGCCCAGTACGGGGTGTTTGACGTTGACGCGTGTTGCGACTCCATGGGCGTTAACCGGCAGGTTGACACCTATTGGACCGATTGCTTGAAGGAAAAGTGGCGCGGGAAACACGTTTGGTGCAACCCCCCTTACACGAAGGATTCCGACTTGATAGAAAGAATTCTTCGGCATTTCCTTGCTGAGTGGCGCGCCGATCCGGAAAACACCTCGGCGATGTTCCTTCTGCCAGACTATGACGCCCCCTGGAGACGGTTGATTCACCCCAAGTATGGGCTTCATCCGGTCAAGGTCTTTGACACGAAGGACGAAAAAGGGCGTCCCAACCACCTCTTCGAGTCCCCTGATGGAGGTCGACCCCCGCTGCGCTGGCCGGTCCTTCTGGTGTGGGCCCCAGCAGCCAGCAGGGCAAAGCCCCGAGCGCCGCCTGCGCGAAAGGACAATGAGGCAGAATCCGACGAACCTTTAGTCACTACAGGGGTTGCAGCAAGGGCCAGGGCGGCATCAGGCCCACTGAAGGCTGATGAGTTCGTCCGCGCCTTGCAAGCGGAATACGAACGCAGCCAGTACCTCGGCTCGTTGAAGGAGGAACTGATCGCAGCCCCACATCAGAGGACAGACACATTTCGCATGGTAGACGACATGATATGGCGAGTGGCAGAAGGGCGGTATCAGCTAGTGCTAGCTCAGGATTCCCCCCACAGAGAGCTGGTGATGCGCGAAGCACACGAGTCCCCAGCAGCAGGGCACACAGGAAGGGATAAGACACTGGACAGAGTATCCCGTCGCTTTTGGTGGCCACGCATGAGCAAGGATGTCACCGACTGGTGCAAATCCTTCGTTGTGTGCCAACAGACCCGGCCACGCAACGGGTATCCAGACGGTCAGCTTAACCCCCTGCAAGTCCCAGTAAGACTGTGGCAAGTGGTTAGTATCGACTTCGTCACTGGGCTGCCCCGCACAGAGCGAGGGTACGACGCGTTTGCTACCTTCACGGACAAGTTGTCCAAGATGGTGCACGTAGTTCCCATGCTTTACGCTGACAGCTCAGCTGCACAGATCGCGCGCATGTATTTCGACCAAGTGTGGCGTTTGCACGGCGCTCCCATGAAGATCGTCTGTGATCGGGACTCCCGCTTCAGGGATGAGATGCATCTCGAGCTACATCGGTTGATGGGAGTCCAGGTTGCCTCTACCACGCCGTACCACCCTCAAGGTGATGGGCAGGCAGAGCACACAAACCACACGGTCGAACGCATGTTGCGCGCGTACGTCGACGCCAACCAGCACGATTGGGATTTATGGTGTACCCCGGTCGAGTACGCCATTAATGACTCTCGTTCCGCCGTCACGGGATTCACCCCTTTTGAACTGACGTATGGTCACGCTCCGGCCTCTCAGCTGGATTTCTTCGTGGAGGCAGCACTTGCATCACGGAGAGGCCGAGCTAAGGGGGGGAGGGGCGCAGCAGTAAAAAAGGGTACAGCCCACGAGACAGCCCGCCAGTTTGTTCGCGCCAGTTGCAGCTCGCTAGGGAGAAGCTGCTCTTAGCTCAGCAGCAACAGATCGCCCAGTACGACGCGCGTCACAGGTCCAGGAGTTACGCAGTAGGCGATGAGGTTTGGGTGGATGCCACGCACCTCACCCAGCCGGGCGACCGCGGGTTGCACAAGAAATTGCTTAAGAAGCGCCTTGGGCCCCTTCGGGTGCTGGGAGTCTTTCACAGCGACAGGCAGATGGCCCTTCCCGCGAGCGATAGAGGCGCACCGTCGGCCTATAGGTTGCAGACGCCTAAGCAGTGGAAAGTGCACGATGTGTTTACAGTGGACCGGCTTTCGCCAGTAGAGTCGAGCAGCCGCTTCGTTGAGAGAGCTAAGGAGATTCCCCCTCCTCCGTTGGACGTCAGCGGGCGCAAGGAAACCCACGTCGAGAGGGTGGAGCGTTCGCGCACGCGCCAGCGCCAGGGCAGGAGGTGGACAGAGTACCTGGTCAAGTGGACAGGAATGCCCCGCAGTGTGAACGAGTGGAAGACCCGAGAGGATCTGGAGTGGGACGGAGCCGGCAGGCCCGGTGTTCCCAACCGAGCGTTGTTGGAGTTTGAGAGGATCGAGGCTAAGAGAGTGGAGCGAGAGAAGCTTAGGGTCCGTAAGAGACGCGACGAGTCCGCAGGAGCGGTATGGACCACGCTATCGGAGGAGCTCAAGGTAGACGGCGCAATGCCATGGGTGCCAGAGGAGAGGTTTGATGAGGAAGTAGGAACTTTCGCGAGAGTATCTGCTCAGAGCACCCTGCCGCCAGTCAACAGAGCCGCAGCACTTGAGAAGGAGCCAGTCGGCCAGTCTAAGATTCTTGTATTGTTTTGTGGGACCGGGTCAGTCGAGAGGCAGTTCACTAAGCAATTTCCCAACAGCGAAGTAGTTGCTGTAGACATTCAGCCCAAGTGGGGCCCCACACATTGCGAGGATATCATGCGATGGGACTATCGACAGTTCAGACCAGGACACTTCGACGTAGTCTGGGCTAGCCCACCTTGCACAGAGTACAGCCAAGCGAAGACGGTAGGCATCCGAGATTTGCGTGCTGCGGACAGGCGAGTTCGTAGGACATTGGAGATCATCCGGTACTTGAGGCCCGAAGCATACTTCATTGAGAACCCGAGGGGAAGAGAGCCCCACGGGTTGCACACGCGTCGCTGCATGAGCAATCTACCAGCTCCGCACCTCGTCACGTACTGCAAATACGGGACCGCATACAGGAAGCCCACGCACATCTGGACCAACGTTCCGTTGCGCACACCCTTGCGAGTGTGCGATTCCGATACGCCTTGCGAGTTCTTCCGGCAGCAGAAAGTAGCGCAAGGAGGGCGCGCGATGAGAGCCGGAGGTGTGTTCGCGAAGGGCATGGGAGCGCGAGAGAATTTGTATGGGATTCCGTCAGCACTGTTAAAACAGCTTTTCCACAACCTGACCCTACATGAAGAGGTGCATGCGTTCCTGTCTGAACCGCTTGTCAGGGAGGATCTGAGCGAGAAGAGCGTTTTAGTCCAGTCAGCTGTTGTTGAGAGTGACCCGCCCGAGTTTGAGCCGGAACCGATAGCGTTAGCGGGAGTGCGAGCGGAGGTGACGATCATACCTGAGGGCGGATGGGAATCTGACGCGAGTGGTCTTAGCGATTGAGAGCGTTGGGGAGCGTCGGGAAGAGCGGTGGCTCCAGCCTTGGCGAGACCAGGCGGCAGGTGAGAACCTGGGTAATCCATCCGAGAGAGCAGTGGCTCTAGCCTCGGCACAGCCAGGCAACAGGTGGAAATCTGTATTATCCATTTGAGCAGTGGCTCTAAGCCTTGGTATGACCAAGCGGCAGGTGAGAACCTGGGTAATCTATCCAAGCGAGCAGTGGCTCTAGCCTCGGCGCGACCAGGCAACAGGTGGAAATCTGTATAATCCATTTCACGAGAGCATTGGCTCCGGACCTGGCACGACCGGGCAGCAGTTGGAGATCTGGGTAAAAGCTCTAGCACTCCGAGGAGGCGGTGAAGGTTTAAAACCTTTCCTCCGGGCCGGCATCCCGAGAACTGTCAGGTAATTGGCAAACCTATTGTCATCCTCTGTAAGTGTACCGTGTTGGGAGGTTTAAAACCTTGAGCGTGGTAATGGATGTGAGACCTTGAGCCTTGGGGGAGCCTGGTAGTGCAGATGGCAGACCGGTGAGAGGCCGACCCTTGTGCTTAAGAGGTCGATCTCCTTATTGCGGTGTGTCTTGGGAAGTGTAATGTCATCCCAGACAACAGGCGGCTGAGACCTGTATAATCATTCAGAGCAACAGTAGAAGATCTGTATAAAACCTTTACTGGTCCGACGTGGTCAGCGTGGACGTGACCTTCCCTAAGGGGGGGGGAGTTGTGCTAGGAGGCAAGCACAAGAGCAAGAAAAACGGCTAAGTATAAAACGCAGGAGTACTCAGTACGGAGTACAGTAGGACCGATCAGAATGATGTTGATGTGAGGTGCCTAGACTGTTGTACGGAGTACTCAGTACAGTTGAGTTATGGAAAGAGTTCCTGAATGTATAAGAACTCTAAGAGTAACCCGTTTCGGAGAGATGAAATGAACTGAGAATTGTAACATAAAAAGTAAGAGCCGTATCCGCTGTATATTGTGTATTGAAAGCATACACTTGAAAGCAAAAGCATAGCTATTAAGATTTACGAAACCGAAGTCTTGTAGTTGACCAACCGTAAGCATACCTCGTGCGGTCGTTTAATAAGTGTAGAATAGAATAAGTCCGAAACCGTAAAGAAGAGAAGAAGTCAAGGTGTAGACTCCTACACTTTCACGGTATGCTCATTGACTGGTGGTCAAAGAAGCAGAAATCATGCACTGCCCTTCACTCTACAGAGGCAGAGTACGTTGCCATGTCAGAAGCCTGCACCTCCGCCCTGGCCATCTACAACACACTGACAGAGTTCTTCCCCTCAGCTGAGCCCATCACCATCAATGTAGATAACTCAGCAGTTCAGACTTTGGTCACTCAGCGGGCGCTCTCTACTAAGCTCAAACACATTGCGGTTCGGTACCACGCGGTTAGGAACTGGTGTCAGGGGCCCCTCAGGAAGTTTATCCCGGTCTGGATTCCGACCGATGACAATCAGGCTGACATTTTCACTAAAGCCCTTCCTACCACAAAACACGGGGTTCCCATTATCGACAAGTTCACTGCCCGCCTCTTGGATATTAAGGACCGGGGTGTTAAGCTGAAGGAGAGACTACAAGCAGCTGCAGCACAGAAGCTACATGCCCAGCAGCAGCAACTACAACAACAACGACGACAGGACGAGATATTGTCTTAGCATCACTGCAACGGCAGAACTTGATAGGGTGACCCGATGCGAGGGAAGGTGGGCCTCTGCGAGCATGTCTATTTCTAAACTAAGACCCGGAGGCACCAGTAGGACCAGTCCTTGCCAATGCAAATGTCGGTATCTCTGCAAGCTCCGTATCCGAGTATATTGATATTGCTTGTTTTCATTACCATGCCACTGCCACCCACATCCACAGAATGTGGTGGTGTCACGGGGGACTAGATATCCAGTACTGCCCCCTGTATGACATTCCTCGATGCATGTGACAGATGACTGCATTATTCGGCTCGAGACCGCGAGCCACAGCGATAGAGACCGCGAGCCACGTGTTAGAGTACTCGAGCATTACCGTAGCCGTACTCGTACAGCCTTGCAAAGCGCACGTAGCATAAGCTACTTAGACTCTCTTACTCTCATATGTTATATCTTTTACAGTCACATATCTCACGTTTTCAGCCTCGTATTTTTGCTTACAGCCATAGTTATAAAACACTGATATACAGAATATTCTACCCTGTATGTGTTTCAAACTATCTATTATGGTCCCCACCCGAAGGCAGCTAACCCAGGTCTACCTAGAGCACTCTGGCTCAAACATACTGTCCGCTGGACACAATATCATTACCCTAAAGAGTACAGACTATGGACCTAAAAATGCTAAGCTGGGGCTGAAACCCTCAAAAAGCATAATTACCCGCTCCAGGTCAGAGTTAGGTATGATGGCAATAAACAAAGCCATCACCCAGCAAAGCCTACTGAAACAATGCCTAGATGAGAAGCGGCATGAGGTAACTTCGCAGCCCCCCATCTGAAGGAGAACTGTAGCTACTTCCCATCAAAACGGTCGGCACTGAACAGGCACAGGTCCTAGTCTCCTCTACCTACACTCTAATGAGCCGACTGCCCCTCTGCGGGCTGAATCTGCACAACCTCCAGCTCCGAGCCCAGCCAGCTGCTCAAGGTCCTCCAAGTCCTGCAGCTCCTGCACAGTAAGCGGCCTCTCCACATCCGTACCTGAGGCACAAGGGAGGGCGGGTGGGAAAGTCCACACAATCACAGAACACGGCAATTGCCTTCTCAGTACCGAAGTTGGCCTCTTAGGCCTCCGACTGATCAGAAAACCTCAGTTTTCAGATCTCCGGATGACAGGCATACTGTCTGTCATCCTGCACTGATCAGAAAACCATCAGTTTTCTAACCAGCTGCGGCTACATAGCCCAGTATGTATGACACATATGACACATATGTGTATGTCAAACCCGGCCGGTGCAACACTCAAAGTCATGGGAACACTGACTTTCACCCCCCATAAGGGGGGAGGTCTGTGGTGCCCTGTGTCACCCCTCGCCTGCTCGGATGTCACTTGCAGTGCCTGCTATTTGCTCCGCTCGTGTGGCACGGTCCGTCCGCCAGCTTAAACTCAATTATCTTTCAGTTTAATCCGACTTTAGCCGAACCGAAACCCTATCTCACTGCCTATCATTTTCCAGTGCAAGCATATATATATATACTTCACAGTACATCAATATCGGTTAGAACCTACCTATGAAAATCAATACCAGTCGACAACTCGGTATCAGCACATATCAACATCTGTCGATAACTCGGTAGGACATATCAATATCGGCCGACAAGTCATTAGCTCATATCAATATCTGTCGACAACTCAATAGCTCATATCAATATCTGTCGACACCAATTTTTAATATATCAAAATGTGTCGATATCTTTTTCGCAACCGATACTGTGCCTTGGGTCGTCGGACACGTCACCATATCACTGATATGTGAATGGGAAATATGGTATACAATTTTCATCGGATCCATGTAAAAATATCTGAGATAATTGAGATAATTGCAATAATCTGTCTACGGCAGTTGAAAGAGATTTTCATGATGTGATCATATTGATTTTCGCCAGGATGGTATAATATAGTATCAATTGGTTTCAGCGGATAGTGGTTGCCTTGCACGGCTCGCAGGGCTACGGAATTGCTTGCAGGACTAGTCGTGATTATCAACCTAGGTGAACGCTGGGCATTTGCATTGTGTTTTTCGAGGTAGTTGTTTTGGATGGGTTTTTGAATGGGTTTGTTTGTTTGCCATGCCGTTGACATTTCAATTGTGAGATGTGAACCTTACAATAAAGTTTCTGATCCCTCTTCATAATATAGTACTCTTCAACGACGTGATATGCACCTGATATAGCATTCGTCTCATTTCAAAATTCGCTCGACCCATTGCATAAAATTCAAGGAAGTCAGGTTCGTGAAACAATGACGAAGTACCTGGACACCTCGATCACAATAGAAGATCTGAAATGCAAGATCGTACGTCTTAGCAACCTAGTCTGAATTTGGCGTCTCATTGCCCCCACAGCATCCACCATTCAGTTCTGGCAGATCTCGTCAATCACAGCGTCACGGTCTATTTAAAATTTAGCGTTCTATTGCTGCAGGTCCATTTTTATACTGTGTATCAGATTACTGTGCCGATGAGTATATAGCATGCATCAGCAGCAGTCGGCATGATACATATTGTGCAGGAATGTTGGTATCACAACCCGGCGATGTGAGACGGGCCACGGTCGCGGTCATAAAATGTAGGCTCCAAATACGCAAGGCTCGTCAGGGGTCACTGCAGATCTATCCACAGCACGCATTTCCACTGTTTTATTGAAATTCTTATTCAAGAAGTTTACGGGCTGCACTTTAAATAAACTGTTTCCATTGGCATCTACTAACGTAGGTACCTTCACGCGAGAGATACCGCACTGACTGATGCAGTAACCATACACGCACGGCTGATCACTTCACAGGGAGTTCCAACCAACATGATTCAGTAGAGATCTGGCACGATGGACTCAGACTCAACGCATATGCTTTTGGCGACCTTAACGATAAATATAAAGGGTCGGCAGTGTCAATGACAAGACCCAATCGGTGGTTGGCAGGCACATCATGGGATACAAATGATAGTTCCGTGTGAAGACTGTGTGCAAAGGCAAAAGCAGCTGTGGCATTGTCCATTACTGGCGGTATATGACCATATCCATCATCAGATGCATTTGAGATATGTTCGGAACCTTTAGACCATGTCCAAACACCGTGCGTCAGCAGTAAGCCGGTGCCAGACTCGTCAATGTCGAAAAGGTATGCGACGAGCTGGAATTGATTCTGTGTTGATGTTAAGACCTCTAACTTGAGGGAAGGAATTCCGCACAGGTGCACCCCACCAGCAAGGATTTCGGAGTACATTGTCATACCGTGTCGGAAGTCAATCTGGTCCATCGAGATCAGCACATCTTCCGTGGGATCGAATGCATTCCTAATCCATTTCGACAGACGATCCGCCACAGTGGCATATGCGATATCCGCAGCATTCGTTGAGGAAGCAAGCGTATCTGCTCCTGAAATGATGGTGTAGCCGGCTCCGGATGAATCGAGGAAAAAGCTCAAATGCGAAAGATTGCCACTTGGCCACCGCTGCAGCCGCGGACGATCCCAGGTTGTGTTTAGCTTGGGAAATGTCCGATTGCGTATTTCTTGCGTCCACTCTCGGTTTTCAGCCTGCTTCTGCAGAACCAATGTTGTGCAGTTGTTCATAAACGCGGTTGAAGGATCGGAGTCATTATTAAGGTGGCCGGTGCACGCTGCAGAGATATTTTCCGGATGATTCTGCAACAAAGGTGAATCGTCACTCTCATTGGGCAGATCCAATTGGAAGTGCAGTCGCCTGAAATTGATCTGAGGCGAGGGGTATGTCCCGAGAGCATGGTACACGGGAGTAGTTGACTCTCCGGTGTCGACTTGGACATTGAATGCTGACTCAGCATCGATGCCATTGGTGCTGTTCCGAAGCCAGCGGTCAAACCAGCGGTGCACGGTATCCCACACAAAGTTATCTGGTGAAAACGGCCCGCCGTAATTGAGGAACCCACCGGACTCTGCTGAGAGGTGCTGCGCTATACTGAGATCCAATCGTTTGGGTCCGGTGAGGCCGCCGCAGAACTTCACCACCTGATTCGGTTGAAGCGTGACATCCTGAAATAGGCAGCCGAACCACTCAGCACAATGCGTCATACCCAGCAAATGACATCCTGAAATCTGCAGCCGAACCACTCAGCACAATACGTCATACCCAGCAAATGACATCCTGAAATAGGTAGCAGACCTCAGCTGTCGTCATACCCAGCAAATGACATCCCTGGAATCTGCAGCCGAACCACTCAGCACAATGCGTCATACCCAACAAATGACATCCTGAAATAGGCAGCCGAACCACTCAGCACAATGCGTCACTACAGCAAATGACATCCTGAAATAGGCAGCCGAACCACTCAGCACAATGCGTCATACCCAGCAAATGACATCCTGAAATAGGCAGCCCAGCCACTCAGCACTACAATGCGGCATACGACTTGAAAGAGTTTCAGCTATGTTTAAGTTATAATATGATAAGCCTCCGTATATACAAGAGAACCACAAGTTAAAACTGTATGCTATATAAACATAAGATTTAATTGTTTTGGCATAGCTCAGACTAGTTTCGTTCCCTTCCTGGAACTCGTCAGTGAGAAATAATGAATCACTGGTGTGGGCCCGGTTACCACATATAGTCCTACTAATTAAATCAAGTCAAAGATACTCAACGGCTCGGAATCCAGAACTCATAGTGACAAAGGTAAAATCATGACAATAAAAAGCACAATCAGCATCAGGAATATACCGCCACTCAAAAGAAATAACAGTCACCATCAGGAATATACCGCCACTCATAAGAAAGATAACATAACGAAAGATGACAAAGTTCCATTATTATTATAGTTCAAAATATCATCCAAGCAAACGAAGGTGAACTGTCAACCTCGCGGTGAGGCAAGATCATTCGAATTATCAAATTCTATGCAGAGACACACACCAAAAGTAGGGTGTTCAGTAAGGGGGGCGCAATCAAGCATTGCTCCGGGTGGGGAAGGCCCTAATCCCGGACACCGTCTCAGTGGTAGGCGGGGGGTTTCACCCCACCCTAGGCGATGAATAAAGCGTGTTGCTAGGGGGGATCAAGCCAATCATATAATCTTTAAAACACACACACACACACACACACTTGTTAAGGCAACTCTCAGGCGGGTAACTACTTGGGAGGGGAAAAGCCCTCCTAGACGTCAATATTTGCTGGTAGGGGGCTAAATTCCTGGTCCAGAATTGACCTCCCCCCAAAAGCAATGTTCATGCCCCATAAGAGGAAAAACAACTTACCACCTGGGTTCTGGGGCAGACTGTGTAAAGAGACTGAGCTCCTGGACCTCCCTTTTTAGTGACACTGTCAGTAGCGAGATACCTGTGACACTATAGCCGTGGACCCTTGTCATCTTCGATCCTGCACTGACCTGTTTGAAATTTCAGGACTTTTGTGTTGCTGGTGCCTCAACTTTAAAACATACCCGTTGACAAGTACCCCGGCGGGAGACAAAATCGCTATATAGGGATTAAAAGTCAACCCTGGCTTACCACACGCACTTACCGCGTGTACCAAACACAGAGGCATCCAATAGTAGACACAGTCTGCGACTTAACACGCGCCGCTTCTCCTGGCGTGAACGAGGCATACACGGCTGCATTGGCAATTCAGGATAGTGAAGATACACAAAATACTGATTGATTATGACACCGGACAAACCGGTATGCGATGCAAAGCTACAGACTGTATATGTGATGCTTTATAGTATTCTATGCTAGAAATATAATCTGAGCTACTCCCATATAAATGTCTGTGTATTCTGAACTGTTATTAACCTCTTAGCCGGTAACCGTGACGTTCACGTCACAACGCGTGTTTTTTATGTCGGTTAACCCACCTCGGTGTAGGCACCCATCTTGTCAAAATACATTGAAACGTTGACATGCGCGCGGGCGCTAACCATGGTGAGAATGCATGCATACATTTGGGCAGGTTTGCATGTTATACACAAATTATATACACTCACCACATCCATATTCAGGTGTGCCGACAATAATGCTTTTTAAAGCCCTATTCTCAACGAGATTTGGCTCAAATGTGCTTTTAAAATTATATGGGTACGCTTTGGGGTTAGCATGCGTGCACGGGACCATGCAAGTCCGAGGTATACCGTACATACATCCACCATGCATCGATATACGGGTATCATGGGCAATATGTACTCGCTAGTAAGTAAAAAACACCATGGAGCATTGCTTAAGTATGGGAAACATTCCTTAACTATGAGAAACCATTGAAAAATCTGTGTTTTTCTGTTTTTAAAGTGTTTTTTTACGTAAAACGTGATATATAATGAGTTGTAGGCACTTTTTGCTCGAGAAGTGAGTGGTGCATATGCGAACATGGTAAAGGTCGATGCCCCCCATATATGTGGTGACCGTCCTAGATACCTTAAAAGTCACGGAATGCCGCTTTTAGTAAAAAGTTTTATTTGGAAACTTGAATTTTGGGCATGTATATTCCATATATCTGATAGTATATATGGTGTATTGCTGCATACTATAGCTCGAATTGCTGCTCGTATGGGTACCGATAACATGTATCATCCTCGTGCTAAGCTTGTGCATAACGACACGATAATAGTCTGTCATGTAAAACATGCATTTTTGGCCGAAATTCGCGATACCGGGTAAGAGGTTAAAGTTCTCACTGGAAAGGCATCTGGAGTATTTGTCACCGTACTCGCCGGCACACTCGCGCTACCTGATCAAGGCAGTGATCGCGGCTACTTCGCGTACTGACAAGACTTGACGCGCTGTCTTGGTGGGAACAATACAACAATAACAAAACCCTTTCCCCTCCCACCACCACACCGTATCCTGGATCCCTTAAATCCACTTTCCACCCTCCCCGTTTATGCCAAATCCCCGCTGCGACTACTGCAACCGTTGAACCGTCATCTGTTCAAGATTTATACGCCTGTCCCCTTGTATTTTTACCAAGCCTTCCACAAAGTAGAGGACGGGTTGACCTACCTGTATGTATCACATCTGGACTGTACAGAACCTTCAGCCTGCATGCCGGTACTTTTATAATGGGAGTTCATGTGACATGTGATAGAGAGGTGTAACTACTGCCAGCGTCATAA
>LGRX02027068.1:0-30561 GCA_001247695.2 Cymbomonas tetramitiformis
TAAAAATATCTGAGATAATTGAGATAATTGCAATAATCTGTCTACGGCAGTTGAAAGAGATTTTCATGATGTGATCATATTGATTTTCGCCAGGATGGTATAATATAGTATCAATTGGTTTCAGCGGATAGTGGTTGCCTTGCACGGCTCGCAGGGCTACGGAATTGCTTGCAGGACTAGTCGTGATTATCAACCTAGGTGAACGCTGGGCATTTGCATTGTGTTTTTCGAGGTAGTTGTTTTGGATGGGTTTTTGAATGGGTTTGTTTGTTTGCCATGCCGTTGACATTTCAATTGTGAGATGTGAACCTTACAATAAAGTTTCTGATCCCTCTTCATAATATAGTACTCTTCAACGACGTGATATGCACCTGATATAGCATTCGTCTCATTTCAAAATTCGCTCGACCCATTGCATAAAATTCAAGGAAGTCAGGTTCGTGAAACAATGACGAAGTACCTGGACACCTCGATCACAATAGAAGATCTGAAATGCAAGATCGTACGTCTTAGCAACCTAGTCTGAATTTGGCGTCTCATTGCCCCCACAGCATCCACCATTCAGTTCTGGCAGATCTCGTCAATCACAGCGTCACGGTCTATTTAAAATTTAGCGTTCTATTGCTGCAGGTCCATTTTTATACTGTGTATCAGATTACTGTGCCGATGAGTATATAGCATGCATCAGCAGCAGTCGGCATGATACATATTGTGCAGGAATGTTGGTATCACAACCCGGCGATGTGAGACGGGCCACGGTCGCGGTCATAAAATGTAGGCTCCAAATACGCAAGGCTCGTCAGGGGTCACTGCAGATCTATCCACAGCACGCATTTCCACTGTTTTATTGAAATTCTTATTCAAGAAGTTTACGGGCTGCACTTTAAATAAACTGTTTCCATTGGCATCTACTAACGTAGGTACCTTCACGCGAGAGATACCGCACTGACTGATGCAGTAACCATACACGCACGGCTGATCACTTCACAGGGAGTTCCAACCAACATGATTCAGTAGAGATCTGGCACGATGGACTCAGACTCAACGCATATGCTTTTGGCGACCTTAACGATAAATATAAAGGGTCGGCAGTGTCAATGACAAGACCCAATCGGTGGTTGGCAGGCACATCATGGGATACAAATGATAGTTCCGTGTGAAGACTGTGTGCAAAGGCAAAAGCAGCTGTGGCATTGTCCATTACTGGCGGTATATGACCATATCCATCATCAGATGCATTTGAGATATGTTCGGAACCTTTAGACCATGTCCAAACACCGTGCGTCAGCAGTAAGCCGGTGCCAGACTCGTCAATGTCGAAAAGGTATGCGACGAGCTGGAATTGATTCTGTGTTGATGTTAAGACCTCTAACTTGAGGGAAGGAATTCCGCACAGGTGCACCCCACCAGCAAGGATTTCGGAGTACATTGTCATACCGTGTCGGAAGTCAATCTGGTCCATCGAGATCAGCACATCTTCCGTGGGATCGAATGCATTCCTAATCCATTTCGACAGACGATCCGCCACAGTGGCATATGCGATATCCGCAGCATTCGTTGAGGAAGCAAGCGTATCTGCTCCTGAAATGATGGTGTAGCCGGCTCCGGATGAATCGAGGAAAAAGCTCAAATGCGAAAGATTGCCACTTGGCCACCGCTGCAGCCGCGGACGATCCCAGGTTGTGTTTAGCTTGGGAAATGTCCGATTGCGTATTTCTTGCGTCCACTCTCGGTTTTCAGCCTGCTTCTGCAGAACCAATGTTGTGCAGTTGTTCATAAACGCGGTTGAAGGATCGGAGTCATTATTAAGGTGGCCGGTGCACGCTGCAGAGATATTTTCCGGATGATTCTGCAACAAAGGTGAATCGTCACTCTCATTGGGCAGATCCAATTGGAAGTGCAGTCGCCTGAAATTGATCTGAGGCGAGGGGTATGTCCCGAGAGCATGGTACACGGGAGTAGTTGACTCTCCGGTGTCGACTTGGACATTGAATGCTGACTCAGCATCGATGCCATTGGTGCTGTTCCGAAGCCAGCGGTCAAACCAGCGGTGCACGGTATCCCACACAAAGTTATCTGGTGAAAACGGCCCGCCGTAATTGAGGAACCCACCGGACTCTGCTGAGAGGTGCTGCGCTATACTGAGATCCAATCGTTTGGGTCCGGTGAGGCCGCCGCAGAACTTCACCACCTGATTCGGTTGAAGCGTGACATCCTGAAATAGGCAGCCGAACCACTCAGCACAATGCGTCATACCCAGCAAATGACATCCTGAAATCTGCAGCCGAACCACTCAGCACAATCGTCATACCCAGCAAATGACCATCCTGAAATAGGTAGCCGAACCACTCAGCACAATGCGACCATACCCAGCAAATCAAGCATCCCCTGAAATCTGCAGCCGAACCACTCAGCACAATGCGTCATACCCAGCAAATGACATCCTGAAATAGGCAGCGAACCACTCAGCTGTCGTCATACCCAGCAAATGACATCCTGAAATAGGCAGCCGAACCACTCAGCACAATGCGTCATACCCAGCAAATGACATCCTGAAATAGGCAGCCCAGCCACTCAGCACTACAATGCGGCATACGACTTGAAAGAGTTTCAGCTATGTTTAAGTTATAATATGATAAGCCTCCGTATATACAAGAGAACCACAAGTTAAAACTGTATGCTATATAAACATAAGATTTAATTGTTTTGGCATAGCTCAGACTAGTTTCGTTCCCTTCCTGGAACTCGTCAGTGAGAAATAATGAATCACTGGTGTGGGCCCGGTTACCACATATAGTCCTACTAATTAAATCAAGTCAAAGATACTCAACGGCTCGGAATCCAGAACTCATAGTGACAAAGGTAAAATCATGACAATAAAAAGCACAATCAGCATCAGGAATATACCGCCACTCAAAAGAAATAACAGTCACCATCAGGAATATACCGCCACTCATAAGAAAGATAACATAACGAAAGATGACAAAGTTCCATTATTATTATAGTTCAAAATATCATCCAAGCAAACGAAGGTGAACTGTCAACCTCGCGGTGAGGCAAGATCATTCGAATTATCAAATTCTATGCAGAGACACACACCAAAAGTAGGGTGTTCAGTAAGGGGGGCGCAATCAAGCATTGCTCCGGGTGGGGAAGGCCCTAATCCCGGACACCGTCTCAGTGGTAGGCGGGGGGTTTCACCCCACCCTAGGCGATGAATAAAGCGTGTTGCTAGGGGGGATCAAGCCAATCATATAATCTTTAAAACACACACACACACACACACACTTGTTAAGGCAACTCTCAGGCGGGTAACTACTTGGGAGGGGAAAAGCCCTCCTAGACGTCAATATTTGCTGGTAGGGGGCTAAATTCCTGGTCCAGAATTGACCTCCCCCCAAAAGCAATGTTCATGCCCCATAAGAGGAAAAACAACTTACCACCTGGGTTCTGGGGCAGACTGTGTAAAGAGACTGAGCTCCTGGACCTCCCTTTTTAGTGACACTGTCAGTAGCGAGATACCTGTGACACTATAGCCGTGGACCCTTGTCATCTTCGATCCTGCACTGACCTGTTTGAAATTTCAGGACTTTTGTGTTGCTGGTGCCTCAACTTTAAAACATACCCGTTGACAAGTACCCCGGCGGGAGACAAAATCGCTATATAGGGATTAAAAGTCAACCCTGGCTTACCACACGCACTTACCGCGTGTACCAAACACAGAGGCATCCAATAGTAGACACAGTCTGCGACTTAACACGCGCCGCTTCTCCTGGCGTGAACGAGGCATACACGGCTGCATTGGCAATTCAGGATAGTGAAGATACACAAAATACTGATTGATTATGACACCGGACAAACCGGTATGCGATGCAAAGCTACAGACTGTATATGTGATGCTTTATAGTATTCTATGCTAGAAATATAATCTGAGCTACTCCCATATAAATGTCTGTGTATTCTGAACTGTTATTAACCTCTTAGCCGGTAACCGTGACGTTCACGTCACAACGCGTGTTTTTTATGTCGGTTAACCCACCTCGGTGTAGGCACCCATCTTGTCAAAATACATTGAAACGTTGACATGCGCGCGGGCGCTAACCATGGTGAGAATGCATGCATACATTTGGGCAGGTTTGCATGTTATACACAAATTATATACACTCACCACATCCATATTCAGGTGTGCCGACAATAATGCTTTTTAAAGCCCTATTCTCAACGAGATTTGGCTCAAATGTGCTTTTAAAATTATATGGGTACGCTTTGGGGTTAGCATGCGTGCACGGGACCATGCAAGTCCGAGGTATACCGTACATACATCCACCATGCATCGATATACGGGTATCATGGGCAATATGTACTCGCTAGTAAGTAAAAAACACCATGGAGCATTGCTTAAGTATGGGAAACATTCCTTAACTATGAGAAACCATTGAAAAATCTGTGTTTTTCTGTTTTTAAAGTGTTTTTTTACGTAAAACGTGATATATAATGAGTTGTAGGCACTTTTTGCTCGAGAAGTGAGTGGTGCATATGCGAACATGGTAAAGGTCGATGCCCCCCATATATGTGGTGACCGTCCTAGATACCTTAAAAGTCACGGAATGCCGCTTTTAGTAAAAAGTTTTATTTGGAAACTTGAATTTTGGGCATGTATATTCCATATATCTGATAGTATATATGGTGTATTGCTGCATACTATAGCTCGAATTGCTGCTCGTATGGGTACCGATAACATGTATCATCCTCGTGCTAAGCTTGTGCATAACGACACGATAATAGTCTGTCATGTAAAACATGCATTTTTGGCCGAAATTCGCGATACCGGGTAAGAGGTTAAAGTTCTCACTGGAAAGGCATCTGGAGTATTTGTCACCGTACTCGCCGGCACACTCGCGCTACCTGATCAAGGCAGTGATCGCGGCTACTTCGCGTACTGACAAGACTTGACGCGCTGTCTTGGTGGGAACAATACAACAATAACAAAACCCTTTCCCCTCCCACCACCACACCGTATCCTGGATCCCTTAAATCCACTTTCCACCCTCCCCGTTTATGCCAAATCCCCGCTGCGACTACTGCAACCGTTGAACCGTCATCTGTTCAAGATTTATACGCCTGTCCCCTTGTATTTTTACCAAGCCTTCCACAAAGTAGAGGACGGGTTGACCTACCTGTATGTATCACATCTGGACTGTACAGAACCTTCAGCCTGCATGCCGGTACTTTTATAATGGGAGTTCATGTGACATGTGATAGAGAGGTGTAACTACTGCCAGCGTCATAAGGTCCGCGTCAGAACCCTCTGGTCCAGACCAGGGAAGAAGTCCTGTCGCGATTGACCAGCCCCTGGCTGAGAGACCTCTCTAAAAGTGGGGTGGGGCCGATGTGGGGCCGAACTTTTTTTCAGGGTGGGGCCGAGACTCATAACCACATAAATCCTCGGATACATACTTTTTGGACGATTTTCAGTATTCCACCATACTTAAGCGAAAAAAATCCGCACCTGCGGCGGGCGATTTTGGATGGTTGGCCGAGCTGGCCGAAACGGGGCCTAAGGGATTTCCAAAAGTTGGACCAAGAGCCTCCAGGGGAGGACTTCTCTCCTGGTCCAGACAGTCGAAGAATCAGCATATCAAGAGTGAGGTAGGCTGGACGGGACATTCGGATTTTGCGCAGTGTTGCACATATGCGGCGCGATTAGATGCTTGGTTGGTAGAGAATTCTGCATGGCGGCGTTTTGTTGCCGGACGGTGTCTTGATTTTCTTAGGGTGGTTTTGATCATCTAGGGCTTGAGCTGTTTAAGCTGGTTGCTACCGTTGGTGCGTACAGTACTTCGACTCTCTACAGGACGTGGTTGAAGTTGCGCATTTTTTTCTTTGGGCTTGTGAGACGACAATGCCGCGGGTGCTGGGGAGACTGGGGCTTAACAGCTGGGAGTGATGGCAGGGGCGGACTGGAGCGTCGAGTGCGTCAAGAGCACGAACTGTTGCTTGGTGCATGCCAGTCGCTTTGTAGCAAGCCAGAGTGTACTTAAAGGCTCCAGTCGCTAGCATGAGCGTTGTCAACCTAGGCAATTCTCAAATCGCGCCGGTGGTGAAGCACGGTGTGCTACTAGTGCTCCTGGGATCACTGAGTTGCTGTCATGCTATCGGCAGATAAAAGTTTATATGATGTTTTACTTATTTATGGTTATGTTTGCTGGTTACTAGTGTTTCCGCTTCACCGCCGGTAACCTAGCGTTTCCCTTGATGTGACAGCTGGCATCATTTGGAGAGCTTGCGGTGCAGTGACAAGGACACACATAGCGAAGAGATGAAGTAACATTTGCGAAGTCAACCTTTGGAGGCTCTCGGGCTTTTATTTGAGGATTCTTTTGAGGCTGGCTGAGTTTGATGAACATGCCGTGGGAGCTGCTGCTGCAACGCTGTTGGGAATGTGCAAACAAAAGGGGGCAGTTGACACAGCAGGCTTATAGAGGGATCATAGTTGAATTGTATGATCCGTGCCGTTGAGAAATGAGTTCGGTAGCATGTAAGACTTGTTGTAAACATATGTGAATGACGTGGACCAGGATCATGGAATCTCCGTCTTGTTTCATTTGTGAGTGAAAACATTTACAGAAAGAAATCATAGCACGCCCACCTAGTAACGCATCACCACCCTGTAAGATATTCGATGCGAGAAACTCCCGGGAGGATACCGTCACACACCGCTGGGGGATTCAAAAATTGCAGTTGGAAAGTAACTCAAGAATACATCAGATTGAAAATAGTAAAGGAGGACATACATCATATAGTGCACATCACTCCGATGGGAAACATAACTGCAAATCATAACCAGTTAGAAGCACACATCTGAGACAGCACCCGCCAAAATCACGACCTGAGTACTCGCCAGGCAGTGTTGACAACGTTTCCAGTCAGGAACCGAATCCGGCGGTCGAGTCCCATTTTTCTGGCATTGGCGCTGACAGTTAGGAAAATAATATGGTACCGATATGTCAAGGCACAAGAAATATAAACATGAGGTCGAAAAGTGCTCAGTAAAATAAACTTTTAGATGTGAAGATATGAATGATTTAAACTTCCAGTATGGTTAAGTATGGGTGGGCTGCGAACTGTATTGAGCATACATTCACCATTACATAGTCATTTTTGTCTGGACAAGTTCCTATATCTATAGAACGATCAGGTGGATACGATAATCCAATGAAAACATTTTCAATTTCTGAGCACTTTTGTTTCTCATACCTTGATGTTGCTGATACTGTCAGCTATGTTTAAATTTTGTACATCTGAACAACGTTCTGATTGATCACAAAGCAGAGATCTCCGTAATTCTAGCTCACCTCAATTCATACTCGTGAAAAGTATTTTTTTACGTGCTACGTCCCAACCACACATCGTGGCACAGACCATACTAGCTAACTATGATCCTCCTGCGTGCCTGCCACCTCAGTCGCCTCAACTATACATAAGCTAGTATAGTAAGCAGAATTTTGATGTCAATGTGTACTGATGCCAATAGCGCAAATTTTGTGTTGGTGCCGGCGACGACGAGTAATTTGCGGTTAGGTACAAAGTGGCCAGAAGCGCGCCCACGCCAGACTGGTCAAGGATTCATTACCAGAAAGTGTCCACTTTATTTCCTTCTCCATGAGCACCCATTGACTTCTGTTGAATATACCTAGCTAGCTTTTATGTTGGACATATGCGTCACCAGTACCTCAAAATGTGTTCGTCGTGCTGTTCATATGTTTTGACGGCGGTAAAGTCTTGCATGTGTGCGTGTTCCTGGATGCTTTGTTTTGTTGACAAGGGGGCACACTGTGTGTGTGTGTCCGCTTACTCCGTAACCCTGGGACCAACTATTGTTGGGCAAAATCGGTCACATCGTATCATCTTTCCGTGCTGCTTTGCATCTGGGTTGGGAATATGTATGAGTTTGTGGTATTTTGTCACGGCCCCGCCCTGCTCTTGATTTACTTCTCACGTCCACTGGGATGGTTAAGGGCTGGTTTTTGTTGGCCGATCTCGCGCCGTTCAGTGTGTGTGTTCATATAGATTGCTTATCACTTTCCTGAGCGTGGTACGATAGGAAGTATACATATATATATATATATATATGAAGTATATAACATATATATTCTGAAAACATCTTGTTGTGCAGCGATCGGATAGCAACACTAACACAAGGGCACCTACAAAAGTAGGCCCTGGGACACTTCAGGACGGTAACATCCACCGTGGGGGGGATAATATGCGTCCAACTATATATAGGGCAGCAAAGTGCTCCGATAATCCCAAGATAAATGATATGTGGACACACCAATCCTCTAAAGAGTATCGTGGGATTGATGGAGTAGTAAAATCATTCCTATTCCATGAAAGACTTTTTTCTATCATCCCTAAGTAAGCGGTCAATAACCTCAGAGATAGTATGCACTTGAGCTCGATTGTCTGTGGTAGTGAAGCGCCCAACTGCTCCACCAAAGTGATGATTCAATGCGTTCCGGATATGAAATCATCAGAACGGTGGGGTGCGGGGGCATTCCAATGTACCACGCTCTCCATCACTACGGCTTCTTGAGATAGTTGCTTGTGGAGAGCTGTGTCCATTCCCTGAATTTCCTGAATTTGCCAACAAATTCCTGAATTTCCTGGCCCTGCATGCCAAATCCGCAAATTTTTGCTAGGCCATGCGGGCCTAGCTCTGCGCCCTACGACCCTAAATGCCCCCGAATCAGGGATTTAGGCCATACAAGTCAGAATCCCTGATTTTTGCTTGCAATTCCCTGATTTTCCCGGCGCAAGCCGGGCATGCTCCCGTGAGCAGTACTTCCAGCTAGGCGCTGAAAAGTTTCTCGAGCCCATAAAGCCTCCACTGGTTGATCACGACAAGTGGCAGGAATACTGTATTCAGGATCTCCAATCTGAAAGTGTGTCATGTTTGAGACTGTGCACCTATCAGGTGCCTGGGTGGGGGTGTTGTAACCAACATGTCATTTCACTGTTTTGTGTGATTGTCAACGCCTCACACCGTTGGGATGAAGCGTCGCATGCGTGCCTTATTAATCAATATCGAGCGGCAAGTGCTTATATATAGTGAATGTTGGGTCATATCTAAGGGGTTCTAGCATGTCAATCATATGAACAATATCCAGTAGTGTTTTACCAATTGATATTTTTAAATACTACTTTGGAGAATAGTAAATAGCCGTTAACTCTTTTCTAACATAGTTTGATTGAACGAATGGCGATAATGAAAACAGATGAAGGAAACGACGACATTGAAGAAGATAGAAGACAACCACACGGCCCAAATGCTGAATACTACGATAATAAAGCCGTTGAGGCTACTGCTGGAAAGGATTAGCAAAGTGCTCAAACCCATAACACACTACAGTGAGGCACAACGATGTAAGCGGAGGAAGGTGCACAGATAACGCATTACACATAAGGTGCCACGATGCAACAAAGCAAAACACAAGAAGAGAGCCGCGGCAGAAGAGCCACACAAACAGAGGGAGTACACAACTCACACGAAAATGTTTGAAGGGTACTCCATGCATGGGATGCACGAGAAAAAGCTTTCATGCTTGAACAGACAGTGTCCGACCAAAAGTACAATCCTCCTACATCTTCACATTAAAATTTGAAAATTTGCGAAAATGTAGGAACGGAAATATATTCCGAGGTGACGGAAGGGGATGACAAACAAAGCACAAGAAGTCTAGTAAACACGCGGTAGACATCTGTGACATCATCAGTATAGTTTAAACATTTTGTGCGAATGGAGCGTATTGTGAATCCAATGAACTGCACCTGTATATCTCCACCTCAAAGGGCCAACAGACACCCCCACAGCAGACACCAGACAGTCCCGAGCTCCGTATATATCGTTCTCGACTGCTGACACGCCAAACACGCCTGTTAGTGCGTGGGACAAAAAGTAATGGCCGCGCACATAACTAGGAAGAGGCTTCTGCAATGGTATCCAAGAACTGCCCCACGCTTATTGACCATACTTAAAAAAACGTTTGATTTATCATTCTTGTCTCATGGTTACTGAGTAGCTTACTTACATTAATTTGCTTGATAATATCAGCATATCCATATCTTGGTGATTTATTACCATTTGTTTCAGGGAGAGGACCCTGGTTTCTTGGGTGCGGCGCTGATGTCACCCCTCATCGCCGCCTAACCCATCTTGCTGCCAACTCATGGGCATATATATATATCAGGCGGGTGCAGGGGAGATGAACAAGCGTAGCATATACAGTGAAGATACCGCTTGCAGTATGACAGGGCTGTTGTTACAAGTCACGGAACTCGCGTCATATTCGTGTACAAATCATGATGCGCAAGCCGCGGGGGCTTACCACCGCACCGTCCGTGGTGCTAGGTATAACAAATCATATACATAATTATATGTATCATGCTACATATTTGAAATGCTCTCGCCATAGCATATCCTTGGATCCGGCGCATGGTAGATTATCAATATATGTATAATACAATTCAGCCAATTACCTGCATGCCGTGAGCCATGTATATCGGTAC
Organism: Cymbomonas tetramitiformis; assembly: GCA_001247695.2. Lineage (NCBI taxonomy): Eukaryota > Viridiplantae > Chlorophyta > Pyramimonadophyceae > Pyramimonadales > Pyramimonadaceae > Cymbomonas > Cymbomonas tetramitiformis. The sequence continues at coordinate 10,570 of LGRX02027068.1, forward strand.
ACTGCGTGCATTCAGTCGATTGATGTAACGTGTAGCCGAGCGAGTGCGCGCCCACGGCAGAGCACCTTGTTCATATACATCGGTAAGATAATATGGATCCCCGAATGCTGCACGTGTGGCATTCTCGTAGAGACGTTTTAAGTAGGTCGGCACACGCCCGCGATTTTGCGCATGTGAAAGCAATCGGTCGATCGTGCGAACCCGCGGACTCAAATTCCCAAAGAGTGCTTCCTCCAGGTCTGCGAACGTGCTTAAGCCTGCTACAACTCGCACGCGATTGTCCATTGCCGCTCCGATAAGAGCTATCCCTCCTCCGTAGGACGCACCAATGACCCCGATGGCTAAGGGATCGGTCAACGTGTTAGCCAGTAACCACCGCATGACAGCCTGCAAGTCCTTTATATCGTCAGGCCCCGCAACATCTGCAGTACCAGTTGATCTACGGAATCCGCGCGGTGCATATGTCAGGGAAATGTATCCTCGACGAGCGAATACTGCTGCCTGCTCGATGTACTGCAATTCACTGGTCATCCAACTCGAAATGAATACTACAGCCGGAATCTGCTGTCGCTGCCACCCAACTGGATAGTGGATTGCACTTTTATTAATAATTTCCGCTGTTGGTGTAAATAGTACAGCCTGAAGAATGGTACGCGTCGACACGTGTATCTGAATGCGCTGGGAAGTGTACAAATCTCGATCCGCCATATGGCGAAGGCGAAATGACAGGACAAACGCTTTCTCCGCAGTGCAGTCGATCACACGGGGCACCAGCTCATCGCACTTCGGATCATAAATATCAAAAGGCGCATTGCTGCTCAATAATTGAATGCGCCCGCGTGCATGCGACGAATTCACGCCGGCTTGGACACTTTCGATACAGTGGTAGACGATGAGCGTGACGACGAATTTGCCTGGCGAAGCATATGCATGCTGATTGCGTGTCATGCCGATGCGCTGTTCAAAAGTGATACCCGCACGTATAACTAGGGTAGGGCGCCACCGCACATGGCACACAATTCATGTATGCGCGTGCTTGAGACGATGGTGCATACTGCAATACATGACAGTGTAGGTGCGTTTGCGATTTCAATGAACTAGTAGTGAATTCCTGATTGGCATTACAATACATTGTGTGGTGAGTCGGCGATACAAAAATACAAATATTGCATCACAACTGTCTGTCACCAGGATGTCCGCTATTTTATTTCCCGAATCGATGGCCAACACCCCGATACATTCGTCATATATAGCATCATTACCATTCGTCCACAATCTATAATATAACTGATCGAGTATATATGATACGCGAGACGATGTTGTTGTTATTATACAGCTATACAGACGAAAATATAGTCCTGCTGGGAAAGATGTCAGCAGATCCTTATGTGCTAATCGTCAGAAATACTATATACTAGTACGTTTGAGCTTTGGTATTACGTCCACAGTCGTTGATTGATAACGTTAATTCACACAGTGCTTGACGCATGCAGTGCAGCGAGTCCAGTCCAAGCCATGTCCACCCGTAGCCACATCCCAAAATATACTAGACTACTCGTGATGCATCACAGCAGCCAGACGTTTCTGTCAATTTCAGCGTCCCTATTTGTTTCGCGATTGCGTCCGCTTTTGGAAGCATTGTAGATCGAAACGGTAGGTAGATGCGGTTCAGCTTTAAAGGTATGCATGATGTACAGATGTAGCCACTCCATGGTTTTGGTTTCCGATATTAATAGGCGGTCACGGGTGCCGCTCATGCTGAACGGGGGAGACCACGCATGCTGTCGTGACACTTGTATGTGTTTGCACTGCTGACGGTATCGTTTGAGCCCCCACCATATATTGTATCCCACCGCATAATCAAATAATATATTATTTTCACAAAAGGGTGTTTTTGGTATAATTACAGGTTTGTATTCTTCCATACTGGGATGTACTGTGTAATGATTCAACATCGAGACCGTCCAGATGCAATGTATATGGACCAGAAAATATAGTTTACCTAGAGTATCACACATGTACGCGATCAAACACACTCGGTCAACAGCGAGTGCCACACATCAAGCATGGTCAGTCAACGCATGTATGTGGCAACACGTGTATATCACACGCACATGCAGCATGACCATGCCAATAATATCAGGGTATAATACTATCCTCCAGTGCAGAAGCTAATCAATTTATAATGGAAAACTGATTGAATCATACGTATCACCGCGGAATTATACTTATGGCTCGAAGTATGCGCAGCATTAGGAACCTGCGTGAGTGGCAATGTGATAACTAATTGATTGAGCAGCATGCATCAGCGGCCACCAAGGATATGACCCGAGCATGTTAACTATTATTCTATCAGCCAACAGCGCGATATGTTTACGAATACATAGGGATTCGCCGAGCTAGTATAATGCATATATTGCATTTTTATATAAATTGATAATCTACTATTCGTCGAATGATTATTATATATAACAACGTGCCTGCAGAGCTAAGGATAGTCTAAGGATACAGCCTGAGCAATGTAATCGTATTACCTGAAAATGAACATCGTGGTACATCTGCTCATACGGCGCAGAGTTCGGTAAGGGGCATCCGGACACATATATCCTGCGCGGTGGGGTGCGGTTTATTATAAATGGATGTGTATTAACCCAATTTTATTTATCATCAGACCTCTGCTCCTTATGATTTGGAACCGGGCCAAATTCCCTAGCTGTGCTAGTGGTCCTTTTCGGAAACTGTCATTCATTCAAATCATACATTCAAATCATACATTCAATTCAAATCATACATTCAATTCAAATCATACATTCAATTCAAATCATACATTCAATTCAAATCATACATTCAAACTTAATCAGCAGTCAAATCATACATACCTCTGACCTTTATCGTCTTGGCATCAAGTAAATTACCTTACTTACTTACCTACCTTTGACCTTTATAATCTTCACCCAAACCAAATTACCTTACCTTACTACCTCTGACCTTTATAATCTTCACCCAAACCAAATTACCTTACTTACCTTACCTTAATCAGCATCAGCAGCAGCAACAACAGCAAAGCTCGAATCCCAACGGGCGATACAGTCGAATGTTCCATCTCACGATCGCCAAACGCCAACGATGACAGTGCCACTGCAGTCGCGTACATTTATCGCGACGCCACCCACGCGTTATGGCATGACATGCTGGGAAGCAAAAAGCAAAGCACTGTCGCGCACATGATCCTGCGGTCATATGATGTAATGGCGATATCCATGTTAACATCGCATGGTAATTAATCGCGCTGTCCAAAAAGATCGACGCCTAGTGGAGATCGCATATTTGTGATCGACAGCGCCTAGACCTTTGACCTTTATAATCTTCACCCAAACCAAATTACCTTACTTACTTTACCTTACCTTAATCAGCAGCAGCAGCAAAGCTCGAATCCCAACGGGCGATACAGTCGAATGTTCCATCTCACGATCGCCAGACGCTAACGATGACACTGCCACAACAGTCTCGTGTATATACCACGACGCCACCCACGCGTTATGGCATGGCATGCTGGGAAGCAAAAAGCAAAGCACTGTCGCACACATGATCCTGCGGTCATATGATGTAATGGCGATATCCATGTTAACATCGCATGGTAAGTAATCGTGCTGTCCAAAAAGATCGACGCGCCTAGTGGAGATCGCATATTTGTGATCGACAGCGCCTAGACCTCTGACCTTTATAATCTTCACCCAAACCAAATTACCTTACCTTACCTTAGTCAATCAGCAGCAGCAGCAGCAGCAGCAGCAGCAGCAAAGCTCGAATCCCAACGGGCGATACAGTCGAATGTTTCATCTCACGATCGCCAGGCGCTAACGATGACAGTGCCACTGCAGTCGCGTACATTTATCGCGACGCCACCCACGCGTTATGGCATGGCATGCTGGAAGCAAAAGGCAAAGCACTGTCGCGCACATGATCCTGCGGTCATATGATGTAATGGCGAAAATGATTTAAACATCGCATGGCCGACGCGATGTTCGGAAATCAGATAGATTCGCTTTTACATTGCATAGCAGACGCGAGGATCGAGAAATGTCAAATCATTAATGGACGGAATGGCAGACTCGATGTTCATGTTCGGATCTCTCGAGTGCGCCACGTCGGCAAGATAAATAATCCCATCCACCGTCAGATGCGCCTAGTGGAGATCTTAATTTAAGATCGACCGGGCCTAGTACCTTAGTCAATCAGCAGCAGCAGCAGCAGCAGCAGCAGCAGCAGCAAAGCTCGAATCCCAACGGGCGATACAGTCGAATGTTCCATCTCACGATCGCCAGACGCCAACGATGACAGTGCCACAACAGTCGCGTGTATGTACCACGACGCCACCCACGCGTTATGGCATGGCATGCTGGGAAGCAAAAAGCGAAGCACTGTCGCGCACATGATCCTGCGGTCAGATGATGTCATGGCGATATCCATGTTAACATCGCATGGTAATTATTCGTGCTGTCCAAAAAGATCGACGCCTAGTGGAGATCGCATATTTGTGATCGACAGCGCCTAGTACCTTAGTCAATCAGCAGCAGCAGCAGCAGCAGCAGCAGCAGCAAAGCTCGAATCCCAACGGGCGACGCAGTCGAATTTTCGATCTCACGATCGCCAGACGCCAATGATGACAGTGCCTCTGCAGTCGCGTACATTTATCGCGACGCCACCCACGCGTTATGGCATGGCATGCTGGGAAGCAAAAGGCAAAGCACTGTCGCGCACATGATCCTGCGGTCATATGATGTAATGGCGAAAATGATTTAAACATCGCATGGCCGACGCGATGTTCATGATCATCGCGTCATTACATCATGATATGACGTAACCGACGCGATGTTCATAGATTCGCTTTTACATTGCATAGCAGACGCGAGGATCGAGAAATATCAAATCATTAATGGAATGGCAGACTCGATGTTCATGTTCGGATCTCTCGAGTGCGCCACGTCGGCAAGATAAATAATCCCATCCACCGTCAGATGCGCCTAGTGGAGAGCTTAATTTAAGATCGACCAGGCCTAGTACTTAGTCAATCAGCAGCAGCAGCAGCAGCAGCAAAGCTCGAATCCCAACGGGCGATACAGTCGAATGTTTCATCTCACGATCGCCAGGCGCTAACGATGACAGTGCCACAACAGTCGCATGTATGTACCACGACGCCACCCACGCGTTATGGCATGGCATGCTGGGAAGCAAAAGGCAAAGCACTGTCGCGCACATCACATGATCCTGCGGTCATATGATGTAATGGCGAAAATGATTTAAACATCGCATGGCCGACGCGATGTTCGGAAATCAGATAGATTCGCTTTTACATTGCATAGCAGACGCGAGGATCGAGAAATGTCAAATCATTACTGTAATGGAATGGCAGACTCGATGTTCATGTTCGGATCTCTCGAGTGCGCCACGTCGGCAAGATAAATAATCCCATCCACCGTCAGATGCGCCTAGTGGAGATCTTAATTTAAGATCGACCGGGCCTAGTACCTTAGTCAATCAGCAGCAGCAGCAGCAGCAGCAACAGCAGCAGCAAAGCTCGAATCCCAACGGGCGACGCAGTCGAATGTTCGATCTCACGATCGCCAGACGCTAACGATGACAGTGCCACTGCATTCGCGTATATTTACCGCGACGCCACCCACGCGTTATGGCATGGCATGCTGGGAAGCAAAAAGCGAAGTGCTGTCCGCGCACATGATCCTGCGGTCAGATGATGTAATGGCGATATCCATGTTAACATCGCATGGCCGACGTGATGTTCGTAAATCGAAATTACCGGATGGAACCTCGGCTGCCACGACTGCACTAAAATGTAACGCCCGACAAAAAGAAATACGAGCATCGCGGCGCGCCACGTCGGACGGAATGGTGATTAATCGTGCTGTCCAAAAACATCGACGCCTAGTGGAGATCGCATATTTGTGATCGACAGCGCCTAGTACCTTAGTCAATCAGCAGCAGCAGCAGCAGCAGAGCTCGAATCCCAACGGGCGATACAGTCGAATGTTCCATCTCACGATCGCCAGACGCCAACGATGACACTGCCACAACAGTCGCGTGTATGTACCACGACGCCACCCACGCGTTATGGCATGGGCATGCTGGGAAGCAAAAAGCGAAGCGCTGTCGCGCACATGATCCTACGGTCAGATAGTGTAATGGCGAAAATGATTTAAACATCGCATGGCCGACGCGATGTTCGGAAATCAGATAGATTCGCTTTTACATCGCATAGCAGACGCGAGGGTTGAGAAATGTCAAATCATTAATGGAATGGCAGACTCGATGTTCATGTTCGGATCTCTCGAGTGCGCCACGTCGGCAAGATAAATAATCCCATCGACCGTCAGATGCGCCTAGTGGAGATCTTAATTTAAGATCGACCGGGCCTAGTACTTACTTACCTTACCTTGGTCAATCAGCAGCAGCAGCAAAGCTCGAATCCCAACGGGCGACGCAGTCGAATTTTCGATCCCAAGATCGCCAGGCGCGAACGATGACAGTGCCACAACAGTCGCGTGTATGTACCACGACGCCACCCACGCGTTATGGCATGGCATGCTGGGAAGCAAAAAGCAAAGCACTGTCGCGCACATGATCCTACGGTCATATGATGTAATGGCGATATCCATGTTAACATCGCATGGTAATTAATCGTGCTGTCCAAAAAGATCGACGCCTAGTGGAGATCGCATATTTGTGATCGACAGCGCCTAGTACCTTACCTTACTACCTCTGACCTTTATAATCTTCAACCAAACCAAATTACCTTACTTACCTTAATCAGCAGCAGCAGCAAAGCTCGAATCCCAACGGGCGACGCAGTCGAATGTTCCATCTCACGATCGCCAGACGCTAACGATGACAGTGCCAACGGTCGCGTGTATGTACCGCGACGCCACCCACGCGTTATGGCATGGCATGCTGGGAAGCAAAAAGCAAAGCACTGTCGCGCACATGATCCTGCGGTCATATGATGTAATGGCGATATTCATGTTAACATCGCATGGTAATTAATTGTGATGTCCAAAAAGATCGACGCCTAGTGGAGATCGCATATTTGTGATCGACAGCGCCTAGTACCTTAGTCAATCAGCAGCAGCAGCAGCAGCAGCAGCAAAGCTCGAATCCCAACGGGCGACGCAGTCGAATTTTCGATCTCACGATCGCCAGTCGCTAACGATGACAGTGCCACTGCAGTCGCGTGTATGTACCGCGACGCCACCCACGCGTTATGGCATGGCATGCTGGGAAGCAAAAAGCGAAGCACTGTCGCGCACATGATCCTGCGGTCATATGATGTAATGGCGATATCCATGTTAACATCGCACGGTAATTAACCGTGCTGTCCAAAAAGATCGACGCCTAGTGGAGATCGCATATTTGTGATCGACAGCGCCTAGACCTCTGCTCCTTATGATTTGGAACCTGGCCAAATTACCTTACTTACTTACTTACTTACTTACTTACTTACTTACTTAATCAGCAGCAGCAAAGCGCGAATCCCAACGGGCGACACACACGAACTTCCGATCTCACGATCGCCAGACGCTAACGATGACAGTGCCACTGCAGTCGCGTACATTTACCGCGACGCCACCCACGCGTTATGGCATGGCATGTTGGGATGCAAAAAGCGAAGCACTGTCGCGCACATGATCCTACGGTCAGATGGCCTAGCGGAGATCTCTTTTTGAGATCGATCCGCCTAGTACCTTAATCAGCAGCAGCAGCAGCAGCAGCAAAGCTCGAATCCCAACGGGCGACGCAGTCGAATGTTCCATCTCACGATCGCCAGGCGCTAACGATGACAGTGCCACAACAGTCGCGTGTATGTACCACGACGCCACCCACGCGTTATGGCATGGCATGCTGGGAAGCAAAAAGCAAAGCACTGTCGCGCACATGATCCTGCGGTCATATAATGTAATGGCGATATCCATGTTAACATCGCATGGTAATTAATGGTGCTGTCCAAAAAGATCGACGCCTAGTGGAGATCGCATATTTGTGATCGACAGCGCCTAGTACCTTAATCAGCAGCAGCAGCAGCAGCAAAGCTCGAATCCCAACGGGCGACGCAGTCGAATTATCGATCTGACGATCGCCAGACGCTAACGATGACAGTGCCACTGCAGTCGCGTACATTTATCGCGACGCCACCCACGCGTTATGGCATGGCATGCTGGGAAGCAAAAAGTAAAGCACTGTCGCGCAAATGATCCTGCGGTCATATGATGTAATGGCGATATAGATGTTAACATCGCATGGTAATTTATCGCGCTGTCCAAAAAGATCGACGCCTAGTGGAGATTGCATATTTGTGATCGACAGCGCCTAGTACTTAGTCAATCAGCAGCAGCAGCAGCAGCAGCAGCAGCAGCAAAGCTCGAATCCCAACGGGCGATACAGTCGAATGTTCCATCTCACGATCGCCAGACGCCAACGATGACAGTGCCACTACAGTCGCGTGTATGTACCACGACGCCACCCACGCGTTATGGCATGGCATGCTGGGAAGCAAAAAGCGAAGCACTGTCGCGCACATGATCCTGCGGTCATATTATGTAATGGCGATATCCATGTTAACATCGCATGGTAATTAACCGTGCTGTTCAAAAAGATCGACGCCTAGTGGAGATCGCATATTTGTGATCGACAGCGCCTAGTCAAACTTAATCAGCAGCAGCAGCAGCAGCAAAGCTCGAATCCCAACGGGCGACGCAGTGGAAATTGCCATCTGACGATCGCCAGACGCTAACGATGGCATCGCCACCTCGCCACCGCAATCGCGTGTCTGAAACCGCGACGCCACCCCGACGTCGTGGCATGGCGGACCAGATGTGCGTAGCGTCTGCATGCTGAGAATGCGACCATCTGAGCGCGCCACGTCGGAACGATAATTGATCGAGTCGCGGCGATCGTCCGATTCGCTTCGTTGGGAATTTCGCATTCGCATCACGGTGACACTGCGACGACACTTCCATCGCCATGGCATGGCAGATTTTGCTCCAACAGTGTGGCGAGGAGCGACAGTCATAATTACGAGCATCGCGGCGCGCCACGTCGGCATGATGAATGCTTGCGTTGTGCGCCCGCGTCCGATGGACCGGTCGTCTCTCATGCGAGATCGCCATAATATTAATCGTGCTGCAGAGACCGTTGGATTTTCGGTTTACTTCCGCGAGACGCAATCGTTGACCGATGACGATGATGCGCGCGTCATCAGTGGGTCAGGACTGCCATCCGGCTCCTCACCGAGCGTGCTCTCAGCGCTGGCTGAAGAGATGGGCGAGGAAGTGCTCTCTGACGCGCTCAACACCTTAGGCTTGGGGGGACTCACGGAAGCACTGAACACGGGAGACGATCCCGAAGTCATGGCTGCACCGGCAGTAGCGCTGGGCAGCACTCAGCATATGAGGGGATTCCCGGTGAAGACACCCGAAGAATACGAGGCCGAAGCGCAGTTGCCATTGGCGCCAGCAGCGGACGAGATGCAGAGGAAGGTACAGCTCATGGCCTCTGTGATCAAGAGCCTGGGCGCAGCCTTCTCAAGTGCTCTACTTATTCACTCGTCACTCGGGCTGCAGGGTCAACCACCCGGCACCCGATGTCACACCACGGCTCAACGTTCAATTCCCGATCCGATCTCATTTCTAATTCCGATTCGTCATTCTCGATTCAGATGTTACGTCGACGTACTGACACGATGACTGCATACAGTACTGTCATACTACTGTACTGTCATACTGTCATACTGTCATACCCCCGACATCTGATATTCGATTTCATTGTCTTTCCGATCCCGATGCGAATCTGGCCATTCCCCGAGGATCTGACTAAGTGCCACGATGACCACCCCACAGTACTGTGTCATACATACTGTCATAGTGTCATACTGTCATACTGTCATACCCCGGACATCTGGTACTCATTCTCATCGTGATTTCAAGCCCAATTTCACTGTCATCGTGTCAATCCCAGATTACTCCCGATGACGCACATACAGACGCATAGACATATCGGCTCACGCTGTGCCTCCGGGCACAACTCTCCCCCCCTTAGGAGTGGTCTACCTCCTGGGATCACTCCGCTAAGGTACCCATCTAAGTTACAGTTCTTAGGTTTTCTGGTTCCTTCTTGTCTCCAGTTCTTAGGTTCTCTGGTTCCTCTTCGAGCACAATTCGCCTGCCGCTACCAGGGCACCACTTTCATAAAGAATGGTGCCACTTGGGATCTAAAGCGGGTCTTCAGTCTTGCGGAGGCGTAGATGTCGGAAAAGTTGTCGCAGCAGGGGCGCTGGTACAGGATATACGCTCGCGGATTGACCCGCTCCAGTCTGCTGCGGATGAGGTCCCAGCTGAGCAGTTTCCGGGTGAGCACCGGTCGCCCATCTACACGCACATGGTGTCGAAGCAGTGCAGCGTAACAAAGGCGTTGGTGGTGCTGAGTTCGTCCATATGCAAGTGGGCTTCATGTACTGCATGCCGTACATGCAGTAGGTACACACCAGCGGGGGAGGAAGCTGGCGCATCATGGGGCGAAGCCGCAACGCGTTGGGGAAACGACCTCTGGGGTTTTCCATGAACCAGTGTTTCGGCTCCAGGTAGTCGATGATCTGCAATGTTCGTCGCACGATTTTGTCAGCCTGAGGAAGATCAGGGGGTCCTCCGGTGGTGCGCGCTTGACTGTACTGTCTACAGGGGGGGCTTACCCAAGGCGGGTATTGCTTGTAGTCCCACTGTAAGATGTCCTGCACATGAGTGGGATGCCAGATGTGCTCGGAGTCGAGGGTCACCACTGAAGCGGTGGGGAAGCAATTTAGGAACTCTCTTTCCACCGAACCAGTGCCGCTGAAAAGTACAAGGATTCTGGGCACACGGGTTGCTTCTGTCTGAATCGCCATTAGCTCTGTCACCAGTGCCAACGACCCATCTTCTGTGCGTTCTTGACGCTCCCACGGCAGAGGGGTATCATGTTCCATCTGTTCGAGCTGGTCCAGTTCATCGCAGGGGTTGGTGATGAGGTGAGCCAGCGTCATCCCAGCTTGAGCACAATGACGGCCACGTTGCTCACGTCGCCGGGTGGCTTCGTCGCGAACTTGTGCTTCCATGCGCAGCCTCGCTTGCTCGAATTCACGAAGCTGTTGAAGTGGGCCTCCGCGTTCGAGTTTGTCACGGGTCCTCCATTGGTCGTGGGCTTTGGAGTAGCCAGTCCAGCGAACTTTCCATTCTTCCACCTCTTTCCCTCGTACAGACCGCACCCGACGTGCGAGGATGCGTTCAACGTGTGCTTCTTTCTGACCGTCCACTACCACCTCTTCAGGCACTGCCAGGTGATCGCGCGCGGCGAAAGCGTCTTGACCGCTAGTGTACGGCTTGAGGCGATGTTGAGCGAACACGTCGTGTATCCGCCAGTGAGGAGGGAGGCGTAGGCGGTAGGCTACTGGGGCTCCTCTGTCGGCCTCTGGCATGGTCATTTGCATATCGCTGAAGAAGCGCTCGGTCACGGGGACTGGTCCATGCCAGCGTTTGGTCAACTTCCTACAGATGGAGCGATCCATTACTTTCTCTGTAAGATGCTTCGCCTCTATCCAGACCAGATCCCCAACAGCATACTCCCGCTGTCCGTGCCTGCGATCAAACTGCTCGCGCTGTCGTTGTTGAGCCAGCTCCAACCGCTGTCTGGCGTCCCGCAGCTGCGACGAAAATTTCGCGGCCACTTCGTGGGCGGTACCTACTCCCCCTGTTCGTCGTCCAGCGGTGGACTGCGCGGCCTCCAGGAAAAGGTCCAACTGCGATAGCGGCGAGAACCCAAATACCAGCTCAAATGGTGTGAAGCCAGTAGATTCACTTCTGGAGTCATTGATCGCGAACTCCACGCTAGTGGTAAACAAGTCCCAGTCCTCCACATTAGCGTCCACGAAGGACCTGAGCATGTCCTCAATGACCCTATTGCTGTGCTCCGCCTGTCCGTCAGACCGAGGGTTGTACGGAGTGGTGCGAGCCACTTTCACGCCCATTAGTCTCATAAGCTCTTGCCAGAAGGCATCCTGAAACCGCGGGTCGCGGTCAGGTTGGACATCTCCACGCAGTTGGGGACCCTGCCAGCCAGGAAGTTGACCGAAGCCATGCGGGTCTCCAACCGCGAAAAGTACTCCGCCGCGGGGCGGTCTCATTCGGCGCCTGCTTCAGTGCGATGGCCTCGCCGTGCGTGTTCTCCAGGTAGCCCTGTGTCAGGGAGCACACCGCCAGGTCGCTGAAGAACACGTCCAACTCCACGTAGCGCTGGTGCCAGGCCTGGTCGGACCCGAAGATCCCCGCCGCCCGCTCCAAGAACCTCTTCTGCTGGTCTTGCAGAGTGTACTCCTTGAAGCTCCAGAGGAGGCTCGACACACTCGCCTGGTACTCCGATACAGACGGCGTACAGCTGGGGGTGGTCAGCGCTTCGACCACGATGGCCTCCTGGAAAGTCTTCCGCACCAGGTTGGAGTAATGCTCCAGCTGCGCCAGTAGGCCATCCTTGTCGGCCGATTTGGTGTCGGCCGCGGAGCGGGGGAACTTAGTCACGCCCTTGACCAGCTTCAGCACCATCTCCTTGACCTTGTGCTCTTGGCGGACCTCGTCCGAAGACGCCCGCAGATTAGTGCCCTGCGGCAGTCGGATGACACCTGGCACAAAGGGGGCGGCGCTGGGAGAAAGGATGGGGTTCGCGGTGGCGGAGTGGGGAAAGCGGGCTGAAGGTGGTGGTCCTGGAGCATGCGCGGGTGGGAGTGCAGGCGCGGGATTCGTGGGGACTGCGGTTGAGGCAGGCGGTAATACGGAGGTTGGCGGCCCAGGGATGGGCGGTGGTGCAGGTGCTGGTGATGGAGCGGGAAGCGCGCGGGAGAGGCGTGTGGAAGGGCATGGGGGTAGGTGGTTGCGCGGCCACCACGCTCATGCTCCGGTACCAGTCGGAGTTACTAACCTCAGACCACGCGGCGAGACCGTCCTGGTCGAAGTGCAGCATCTCAGACTCCCGCGCAGTAGCTGGTATCCACTCCCACACCGGCTGTCCCATACTCGTAGACCGCACATTAGCTGCAGCTGGGTCTCCCATGGCCATGTCCATGATCTCGCGGTCGACCATGAGTACCCAGGTCTCCACGCGGGGGTTGGTGAGGGGTAGCGGTGTGTGGTGTAGACGACCTCCCATGCGTGCGTAAGCTGTTAGCGGAGCTCCCAACAGATGCATGATCGTGAAGAGAATGGTGTCGCCCTGCACTCCAGCTCTGCGGCGTTCGTCCCGCGGTAAGGAGACAGTCGCCGCGCCTCGCACCCCCGCTGACTGGTGTACCCACAGTGACCCACCGTCGTGAGTGATGAAGAGAGCCCGAACTTCTGGGTACTGAGGGTAAGAGGGCTCTGGTCCTCGGTCGGGGTCACCAGAAGGGTCTGGGGGTGGGTCACCAGGGGGGCCTGGGGGCGAGTTCCTTGGGCTGGGGACTCTGCGCTCTGAATCAGGGTCGCCACCACCGTGCACCACTGACTCCATCGATTGTCGCCGGTGAGCCACCATCATGTTGAGGGGACCCTGAGTGGGAGGCTCGGCGGGGGCCGCTCCAGCGACAGTCAGAGACTCTGGGGGGTCTCGCTGTCTGCAGCGTCCGCCTCGAGAGGCCTGGTCCGCCGCCAGGGCTCCCTGTGCACTGCTCTGAGGGTCGCCTGATGGAGGGGTTTCTGCAGATACAGCTGCGCCTGGCGGGGCGAGCCCTCTTGAGAGCATCGCGGAGAGGTCCAGGGCTTGTACTGCCGCAAGGACCTCCCTGCGAATAATGTGCTCACTTCGGCTGCTTGCGTCCGAATCGGACTCGGACCTGCGGGCAGCTCTCCGCCTGCGCTCTGCCCGCGTAAGCGTGCCCCGGCTGCCCCTGGACCCCGTGCTGGTGCGGCTGACGTCCGTGCCGGACTCGGGGTCAGAGTGCTCTGGTGAGCGGCTCAGGCTTGGGATGTGCCTGCCGTGCGTCGCAGGGCCCGAGGATTCCCTTCGGGAGCGTCGACGCCTGCGGGCCTCTGGGTCAGCTGCCACCGCGGGGAGATGGCGTACCAAGAGTGAAGCCCCGCTCGGAGCGCCCTGTCGGGCTCCGCCATCAGGAGGTGCCTGCAGAGGGTCTGGTAGGATCGCGGCACCAATGCTGATGAAGGGCGGCTGCGGTGAGGGATCCGCCGTAGGGTCGTACAGCATCGAGGTGGCTGGTACCAGCTGTTGCGGCCGTGGCTGCTGCTGCTGCTGCTGTTGCTGCTGCTGCTGCTGCTGTAACTGCTGCTGCTGGAACTGCTGCTGCTGTAACTGCTGCTGCATTGGTTCCAGCGGTTGTTGTTGTTGTGGCCACTGTTGCTGATGCTGCTGGTACGCAAGCCACTGCTGCTGTTGTTGCAGCTGTTGTTGGAACGGCGTGGGGTACGAGCCCATAGGGTGATGAGTCCCCAGTGTAAATGGTACCGGCGACACTCCCCCAGCGAGGGGCGCTGATTGGGGGAGTACCCAATTGGAGCCGTTCCATACAGCCTGTGCGGGGGAGCCATCAGGCATGGTGTATGGACGTGGCACCGCGGTATAGGGCATGGTGGTGCCTGGGAGTGGAAAGGGGTAAGTGGAAGCGTATGTGGTGGGGGATGGAAAGGTGAGGGGTGAGAATAATGGGGGGCGTAGCGGCTCTGCACTGACCCCCATGCTGGAAAGGGACTCTGATGTATGCTGTGACATACTGGCTGCTGAGCTGATTAGATCGCAGACTGGGTGTGGCAAAAGCCACAGGTGAGCAGAAGGTAGGGTGCTCGCCTTTTATTTATTCTTCAGTGTCGCTTTCGTGAGGGGGGGAAGGAGGAGGAGAAGGTGGGGGGCTATTATCTGGAGACGGAGGGACGCCGGATATGGTTGGAGTCGCAGGGGGAGACGGAGGAGCGCCGGTCAGGGAACCCAGAAGGGTCTGGCCAGGAAGCACGGGCAGTGATGGATCGTAGGGGTCCGGCCAGTTGAAGAAGTACCCTTGGTAATACCACTCACGGAAGTAGTTCGCTGGTGGGATAGCCAGGGTGTGCGTTGTGCAGGCGCTCAGCTGTCTTCAGCTTCGTCGTCAGAGGAGGAAGGGGAAGGAGGAAGAGGGCCCTCTGGGAAGTTGTCAAAGGCGCCTGCAGGTGGGAAGGTAAGGTCCGGATAAAATAACCACTTCAGCGGTCCCTGTTTCCACCACGCTCTTCTGTACCTTTGTGGGGGAACTGACATACACTGGCGTATTCAAAATTTCGCCAGGGCTCCGCGACACAGATTTCAAGTGCTCGGGTACGCAGACAGAGGTCAAGAAACTGCTGCAGATGGAGGTATGTATGGTTCAACCAAAAGGCTCAGCAAGATCCCAGAAGGTAGCCGGGCTTCGTATGTTCCAGAAATATTCCAACCAGAGCGCCGTGCCAGAGAGTGCCAGAGAGTGCCAAAGTTCTCGCGTTTAAGGGCGCTCTGCTCGGGCGCGGGGCGCTCGGGCGCCCAGGGCGCTCAGGCGGCGGGGCGCTCCGGGCGCGGGGCGCTCCGGCCGCGGGGGCAGCGCTCCCGGAGCGCTGAGAGCCCTTCGAGGCGCAGGGCCGCTCAGGCGCAGGGCTCCGGGCGCGGGCGCTCCAGGCGCGGGGCGGCTCGGGCGCGGGGCGCTCGGGCGCGGGCGCCGGGCGCGGGGCGCTCGGGCGCGGGGCGCTCAGGCGCGGGGCGCTCGGGCCGCGGGAGCACGGGCCTTCTTGTTACATTTCTTAGGGATTTTCTGGCTTTCCCTAGACGTTCGTGCAAGCTGCTGGGGGGGTTCAGAATGGGCTACATGGCCTTGAAGTCCCACGAGGACGCCTTCGCCTCTGAGCTCGTGGACTGTCTCGTCCTTCGGGCGATACGCATTTCCTTTGGCGTTATGTGGCAACCCAAGCTTCACACGCTTGACCACTCCCTAGCGTTTTACAACGCAAACTTAGCCCTACCCAAGACCGCTCAGGTCGTCTTCAATCACCTAGAGCGGGGAGACCGTGTTGATGAAACCATTAACGACGAAATCATATTCGTGGAGGACATCAAACAGGGCATATGTTAGGGCTGATATGCGAGCCCACAAATATTATACAGTATATCAAATAAACACTGTGCTGTTGAACGGCACACACAAGTGTAACAGTCAAGCGGGTTGTGAGTTGCAGTCTCTGAATGAAGAACTGCTGAAGCACAACGCTTCCTCACTTTGTACCATACGTCTCCCATCATCTTAGATGGTACCGCCATTGGGTTGTGAACCCGAGACGTAGGTTGAACGACCAGTATTGTAATAACGACTAGTTCGTTCATACTGTGCATGCGTGTTCCGCACATGCTTAAAGCAAGATGGTTCTTGTTTGTATTCAAGATGTATCTTTGCTTTGCCATCTTCGAGTTCGACGTACGAACTCTCGATGACAGGGTCATTCAAGTCTTTCCTTGAATAATGACAGATGATGTGACATTATCATCTGGCGACATGTACAGTCATCGTCGACCGTACTGACGACTGTCATAATAATATATGACGCGACTCGACATGTACAGTCATGGTCGACCGTACTGACGACTGTCATAATAATATATGACACGACATGACATGACATGGTATGACACGTATGACATGTATGACACATATGTCATCGGTCATGACCCTGACAGATCTCCCCTCTTAAAAGAGTTGTGACCTCACAACGGGCATACCTTTGTATATGTCTATGATGTCTTTGTTGTTGTCGCTTCTTGCTGGTACCAGTCTTCTTACACCGATTTGAGGCGTCCCTCATGGTGTTTTTAGGTTATTGGGGGGAACTGAGTCCACTTTAGTCCCTCACCTTACAGTTCTCAGGATGTAGCCCACCTTTGAAGGTTCAATGAATTGCGTTTCGTGATGCAGATTGACGCTGGATTACTGATTGATCCACACGTATCGTGCGTCAGAGTGACGATTCAAAGCATCCGAAGTCTACGTTACGGATTATTTGCGCTAGCCGTCGACGCCTTTGCGAACGATGATCGACGTTTTAACGAACGATACTCGGCCTTATATAGTGCACCCAACCCTTCCTCCCCTCCTGAAGCTACTATGGAGGATCATAGGTAGCGATGGGGAGCCCGATTCTGGGGCTTGTTTTTAATGCAAACGGAGAAGGCCCTGCTTACGAGATATCGGAGGGTCTTTATAAGTCCACTTTAAATCCTCACCCGTCTGCCAAACTCCTGATATGGTCCAGTACGCACGCTTTGACGAACATCTATCGCGATGAGTGAGAATGGATTCGCCACGTACTAATGTGAAATTTCTTTAGTTATGTTTGTCAAGCACAACTTAGGATCACAACTCCGTCTACCTCAGTCGATATCTCCGGTAGCGCGGATGACTGGCCAAGAATCCGATGACAAACCACGGCTTTGGCAAAGGTAGCATATAGCAGTTTTTATTTATCCACAGATATGATATCTCGCATGTGTGCGTATCTGTGCAAGGGTATGATTTATACAAGGCTCACTACACCTTAGCAAGGAAGGATCAATTCCTGCTCCTGTCATATCAATTTGATGCAGGGTAAAAATGTTAGGGATATAACCCTGCAGTTCTCGGGTTGCAGCCCATTGCACCGAAGGCGCATCGCAGTTCTTGGGATGCAGCCCTGCAGTTCTTGGGATGCAGCCCTGATTATATACGACCGATCGACGAAAACCTCTTGGGTACATGTTTCCACGGCCTGATTATTATTAGGTCGGCAATTTATTGGCAAAAGTCATCGGCTATCAGCTTTTGACTCAGAAGCCACAATGTTATAGAAGCTGCGACCTATTGTGACCATATGCGGTAGTTATGCTTTCAGCATACGTAGACAATATGATTATATGGAACTTATAATCCCACTTAAGTTGCATCATGATACATTTATCCAGGTGTTAACAAGTGTTCAGGATTTGATAAGGGGTTGACGCCCCACAAGCCAAAGGTCACCGTCTCATAAGGCTCGCCTCAAGTGTGCGGCTTTGAGGTTTAGCGTCCTAGCGAGGGACAGTCATGATGCTTCCTAGTCCATAATGGAGCTGGAAATGAGAATGTTCAAGATATCCGAAGACAGGAAGGCTTTTGGTTGGCCAGTGTTCCTGTCAAGATGCTTAACCTTGATGGAATGGCATTAGGATACAAACTGTGCAACCATGCATGTGACTTATGCATTGGTGTATGACTTTGATGAATTGTCTCTTGTCATGAACCTGGAAGGAATGACGGGCAAATAGCTAGAGTGGCGGATTTACTGACTCGGCTTTGCTGTTTATGGAATTCGATGCCTGATGGCACAACTGGCAATCCTTTGCTCAGATGCTTTCCTTAAGACATTGGCAACAATTTGTGTGCCAGCTTCTTTAGATTTGGGGAGAAACTATGGATCAACAATTCATCAATCGAACACATGTTATCAAGGCTGATTCAACGAGTCCTTTAACTCTTGAATTTCGACAATCAGCATCTCAGGTTGTTGACGTCAAGTGATGGTCGTAAGCTTACAATATAGCTTATTCAATATAGCTTATTCATATTTGAAAAACCATCGTTCTCCTATAGGAACTATATTATTCTGGGAGCAAATTTTGATTGTTTCCGGAACAATCAACTTTTGATTTTCCCCGTAACAATGAATTTTGATTACGGGAAAGTATATTTACGGTTTAGTGTCAGGTTTTGGGGTGCCTGGCTACTGGATAAACCCCATAAACTCTCACTAAACCCTAAATATGCTTCACCGTAGCCAAGATCCCTTGTTACGGGGAAAATCAAAAGTTAATTGTTCCGGAAACAATCAAAATTTGCTCCCGGAAAAATCAAAACCTTCTCCTATATCAGTGCCCTTCATATAATATGATATAGCCGGAGAAATATGCATCTATGATTTCTTCATAATGAGCTTCATGTGTCAGTAAGTCAAATAAGACTTCATTTGATGTCTTCAGTCGGCATGATGTACCGTGTCATCAACTTTATGGCTGCTATATACGAATGCTGGAACTTTTGATAAGATTTTTAATCTTTCAAGCAAAATTACAATGATGTAAATCAATATGTGACAAGCAGCTGTATGAAGAATGAATGAATCTATACTCCTTCCTCCCCCTTTTAAAAAGAGGTGCATCAAACCAATCAGATGGTGATGGAGAATGCTATTCAATCATTATGTCATGTGAAAATGGTCTCAGTAATCAGACTGAGATTACTTATCAAATGCTTTCGAGGTAACAATGTCAATATGAACACCGATGTCTCTACGTCATACCGGCAATATGCCTGACGTTTTTGAATGTGGCAAATGCCAGATGATGTCAAATGTCCAATGTCAATATGCAATTTTTGGGTTGCAGCCCACATACTTTGTCAGTTTAGGGTCACTATAGTGTGCCCAACTTAGACAATGGTGTGCCCAACTTAGACAATGGTGTGCCCAACTTAGACAAAGCTTCTGGATAATGATTGTCATAATGAAAAACGAAATCAGTGATGGTACCGAAGTTAACTTTGGTATCGAAGCTAATGGAGAGTCAATTAAGAAGTGTCTGTAACGACAACAACTTACTACGAGTTGTATTTTCGTAGTTGATAGATGGCTGACATGTCATTTCATTATGATTAGAACATGGCATTGCCTAGTGAAATATGTATCTTCTTCAGTAGATGCTCACTATCTCAATGGTGCCCATTTTATTTTTGGGCAAACACTATTCAGAGACTTGTCATGGTAAAGAAGTATGAATGATGAATGTGTCATTTCAATCCGATAGAATTGTGACTTGTTGATGACTATAAAATTTCTGTCACTTTCCAGAATGAGGATGAACTGCGTTTGGAAACCAGCTGCAGATTGCGGGTTCGAGTTCCGCCATGGCTTTTCCCAA
>LGRX02027069.1:0-13504 GCA_001247695.2 Cymbomonas tetramitiformis
AGATCTGTATAAAAACTTTACTGGTCCGACGTGGTCAGCGTGGATGTGACCTTCCCTAAGGGGGGGGGAGTTGTGCTAGGAAGCAAGCACAAGAGCAAGAAAAATGGCTAAGTACAAAACGCAAGAGTACTCAGTACGGAGTACAGTAGGACCGATCAGAATGATGTTGATGTGAGGTGCCTAGCCTGTTGTACGGAGTACTTAGTACAGTTGAGTTATGGAATGAAAGAGTTCATGAATGTATAAGAACTCGAAGTGTAACCAGTTTCAGAGATGAGAACTGAACTGAATCATTTGTAACGTAAAAAGTAAGAAACTGTAACCGCTGTATATTGTGTAATGAAAGCATACACTGAAAGCATACTTGAAAGAATTACGAAACCGAATTCCGGATAGTGGACCAACCGTAGTATCGAAACCATACCTCGTGCGGTAGTAGAAATAAGATAAGTCCGAAACCGTAAAGAAGAGGATAAGCAAGGGTGTAGACTCCCACAGGCCACCTTCCTCAACGTCTCCAAAAACCCCCTTAATTCTTCAACTTCCCTTCCCACCGCTCAGATTCAGCCACCCCTCCACTCACCCGGCCATGGCTGCTTCTCCATCTTCTAGAGTTTTTTATTGCCTAGCACTTAGCTTTTTCTCTAGATGTCACCCTGCTGAAAAGCGGGCTGAGCCCCTTTGTGGGCGCGCTATAGCAGAGGGAGTAGCCCCTGGTGTTTTCACTAGCCTGCTTTGCAGGGATACCGCACTCTCAGGACTTTGTCCCCTTTGCTAGCGTAAATGTTTTATTATTATTATTATTATTTCAAAGATGTGAAGGCGCTTGCCAAGAAGTTCAAGGAGAACAACATTGAACACAAAAAGGTTGTGGACCCCCTGGCTACTTCTGACCAGCTGATTTCCCATTTTATCAAGGAGATCAAGCCCACGAACGCCTTGGAGGGGGACCACTATTTGGTGAAGAAGATGGTGGCAAGCGGGAAATCGAAAACGCCTGAATTTTTCGACGTGTTCGCTGCCCCCTACGAGCGCTGGCATGGGAAAAATAATTTTATTTTCGTTGCACCAACCGGCCATCTGGCCGACCTCGTCTGGCCGTTCTTCTCAGATCAAACCATCGAGTTTTGTGCCATGTTCGCGCCTACTTCATGGGCGGATTCATGCGGCGAACCCCGCCGCAAGCACTTCCTTGGTTCGCTGATGCGAGGGTGCAATGACTCTTGTTTTTTCAAGTTAAACTGCGGTGAAAACAGCTGGTACCTTAGCACCGCCTCGGAAAGAAAAGGAATTAACCTTTTCCAACTCCATGACGGATACGGATTACGAGCCGAATTCGACGCTAGTCTTAGCGACGAGTACTCTGAACTCCTAGACAAATTTATTAGTGATAAGTAAATGTACGTATAAAGTGATTTAGTCCCTCGCTTGTTATCGATATGCGTCGGTGTTTGCATATGTGCTATCAATGTGCGTGCGTTTTTCGTATGATTGCAAGCCAGCAGGTGTAAAATGGGACAGTGGGACGGGGAAACACTTGCATGTCGTAGTTTTTCGTATGATTGCAAGCCATCATATGTAAATTTTGGTCCTAGCTCCTAGGTTACTTGTGGACCGTCCGAAAAGGTTTCGTCTCACGGGAGGGACAAGTTTTTGGTGCAATGTAGGCAAATGACGTGGAGTCGGTAAGGCCCAGTTGGCAGAAAATATTCGGAAGCGGTCATACGAACCAGTGGACACAGGGATGGGTTTCGAAACGCGATCCGAAAGTCAGCCCTTCCGAAACCGGGCCAAAGGTCCCGAGTTGCTGGTGCTGCACAGTACCACATATATGGATGTGGGTAGCTTGCCTGATCGATTCTAGCATTCTTTAGCGACAAATTGTCCAACTTGCTCAATCATGGAGATGGGATTTTGCTGCGATATCACAAGCGTACCAGGTTAGGGGTTAAAATGCATCAATTACTGAAATCTGCTCAGGCACGCCGCAGGTGTTACGACAACTTAAGCAGGCAGCTGGTAGCACTTCACCTGTGTCGCATGATCTTTTATTTTTGTCGCACCATGCGACATATCAATTATATTCTGGGACGACAAAAGTGAGTACGGGGCTCATTATTGTCGCAGTGCGACAAACAGTGAGTGCGGGGCTCATTATTGTCGCAGCGACACAAAGAAGACTGATATTTACGGACAGATAATTTACGGAAATTATACAGCAGATTCGGGTGTGGGGAAATTATACCCAAGTTTACGGAACCATGCACACAGGCTGGCAATAATTAATTTTTAAGAAACACGTTTTCACTATTGGGCAAGCCTGGAAGGACAGACGCGGGACCACAAGCACAGATTTTCAGGAATCACACGTTATGAATCAGACGCGGGACCACAAATGTAAAATACAGTAATGACAAAAAAGCTACTGCTATTAAGTATGCACTGTCACGGGCATACAAATGCATATACGAAGTTTCAGAGTAATCGGATACGAATCGATATATATCACAACTGGTGATTATGCAATACGGCCCGTGTTACGAAAACATTTTTATTCTGTAACAAAGCTCCCAAGGGAATCGTGTTTCATCACTATATAGCACAGGCTGTTCGGCTAGTTTCTCTCGTCACAGGCATCCCTGTTTTTCCCCAACCTGCGCCGCCATAAATGTCATCTCTATTGTCGTCTGTCACGGTATTGTACCAACACCGTTGATTCTGTCATAATCGTTCCTAATAATATTTCTATCGTTCACGATTCTGCCAGAGAAAGAAAGAAAAAATGTGACATACTCCTACCGGAGACGTGATGTTAGGAGGTGCACAGCTGTCAAGCCTGCCCCTTTATTTCTACCTATCTACAGAATGATGTCCCAGGCAGTTATTACTTGCAAAAGTTAAAACCCTCCCTGCAGCCCTGCCTCATAACGGGAGACTGCAGTTCAGATGGCACGGGCGACAAGCGGTTAAAGATGCCCCCACTGTTTTCTTGGCTCCAGGCAAGCAAGTTTGTCCGATGCCAAGTGTGGCCGTCTACTAGTGGAGCTCCTAATGGTCACTCCCAGTATGCGGCCCGGTGGGGGTGCATATCCTAGGATACATGCAATTCTAAAAGCACAAGTTGTGCTCCAACTAGAGCAAGATCTGTAGAGGGTAGATGTTGCAGATATTGTGGTCAAACGTAGATGCGCCAGTCCAATGACCACGCCGCTGCCGCCGCTGAAAACCCCCAGATGCGTCGTGGTGTGGGGGACGAAAAGCGTTTGCCGGCTCTGTCGTGCCTGTCCCGCCAGGTTGCCAAACTCGTCGGCCGCTGACTCGCTCCCAGCAGGTCCTGCACATGCGCGCTGAGTGAAGGCGCTCCAGGGAAATGTAGCTGGCGGAGTCCGGTTCAGATGTGCTGGTCATAGACCTCCACGTCCAAGCCGTCCGCCTCATGCCAGGGGTCCTCGTACTCGAGGTCGGCGATGTCCTCGTCCTGAGAGTCCCCCTGCGCAGCTGCTTTCCCCTTTTTGCTCGTTCTCGGTGGGCTAGGCGGCACCGATGCCGGTTTACCACTACGTTTCTCACCAGGAGAAGGCGGTGTGCCAGACGGTGCACGCTGAACGATGTCCGAAAACGTTGAGTCCGAAACCGCTGCACCACAGGATGGCGCCGCGGTTTGCGCGAAGTCTCTGGACTTCACTGTTCCAGAGGCGTTGCCAAAAGTGAAAGATGCTCCTGGCACGACTGTTGGCAAAACGGAAGGAGTCGTGAAAAACCCCGTCGTCGCTGGCGGATCTCTCCGCTCAGCGCGCTCCTTCGCGTTCTGTCGCTGCGTGGTTCTCCTGAGGGTCCTGACGCTTGGCCCCTGCGATGAGGCGGTGCCACGCGTGGATGACGAAGGCGGAAACGTTGATGAAGTCGCCAAGCCCGGTGCTGTCGTGCTAGCCCGCTCAAATGCGGGAAGGCACACCGTTGCCGCTGCTGCAACTGCTCGAGTCGCGTGCAGAGCCAGATGCGTTAGGCTCTGTTGCGGCGTAAGCGCAATGGACTCGTCGTCACCGATGCGTTCCGGCAGGGCCGCCCCCTGCCTTCGTGCTAGCCTTTGTGCTCTCAGCGCAGCCTGAGCTGTGCTGATGAGTAACTCGAGGCTCATCTCCGCTGCTTCGTGCTGCGGACTCGTTGCCGGTCCGCAAGATGTCGGCTTTCGCCCCCCCATGTAGTGAGAGCCCGCTTCAACACAAAATTCTCGTGAATAATTTCAAAATTATCTTCCCTTTATCCATTATATCGCTTGAAGTTTTTCATAAAAATTTTCGGGTGAGAGCGTTGCGCAGCCGCCGGTGTCCCACCGGTGTCTTCACTCTCTGCCAGAGAGATAACATTTACTGATTTTGCATTCTTCATCCACGATCTCAGATTCCCTATCAATATTTCTCCCAATATGCCGGTAATCTGAATCGGATCCCCCTTCCGTGGGGGTAATTGGCAGTCTATCGTGCCCCCTGGCACAACTCTCCCCCCCTTAGGGGTGGCTTTCTCCTGATGTCACCCCAGCATCTTCATCACCTGTATTCCTGGGAAATAACCGCTGAAATAAGGTTCTCAGTAACTTAGCAGGTATAGGATATACTGCGCGAGAATTCTGCATCCCCTGCTGATCTGGATGAGGCCCTAGTTGAGCAGTAAGGGGGTGCACTCCAGTTGCCCATTTACATGGACACGGAGTCTGCGAGGTACATTCTCGCAGTGGTACGCTGGGCGGCGCATTAGTCCAGATACAAGTAGGTTTCTTATACTTCTCCCCGTACATGCAATATGAGCAAAACAAAGGGGTAGGTAATTGATCCACTACAGGTCTGAATCGCAAAGCATTGGGATATCGCCCTTTTGGATTTTCCAGAAACCAATAGCGTGGTCTGAGATATTCGATGATGTCAAGGGTGCGTTCTACACAAGCATCTGCAGATATTAAATCTGGTGGTCCTCCAGTAGTTCGCGCTTGACTATATTGGGTACACGGTGGACTCGCCCATATTACATCAAAATATCCAGGAGGGTAATAGCTCCAATATTCCCAATCTTCAATTCTGGTAACATGCGTAGATCGCCAGAACTTATCAGAATCTAAAGATACTGTCTGTGCCTGAGGAAAGCATTCTGAGAAGGATCTTTGAACTGAGCCAGTGCCACTGAAGAGTACCAGTATTCTGATAGGTTTTACTGGAGCTGGCGATAACTCAGTCACATACGCCACTTCTCCAGAATCGGTAAAGTGTTGTTCTTCCCATGGAAGACACGCACTCGCAGAACTATTAGACATACCCCAGAACTGCGCTGATAATTGCTGCACTAATGTCCCACCGTCCGCTGTCATTATTGACGCAGCATGTTGGTGCCGACGATGTTCCCTTCTCCTCGCAGCTGAATCCCTGACCTGCTGTTCCATTGCTAGGCGTCTCTCTTCAAAATCCCGCAACTGTTGTAATGGGGCACCGCGCTCTAACTTATCACGCGTTCTCCACTGGTCATGGGCTTTAGAGAACCCGGTCCATCGCACCTTCCATTCCTCTATTTCTTTACCCCTGCTCACGCGTACGCGTCGGCTCAAGATTTTCTCTACATGAGCCTCCTTCTGTCCGTCCACCATCACTGCTTCAGGTGTCACTGTCTGCTGTCGCAGAGCGAAAGTGTCCTCTCCACCTGTGTAGGGTTTCAATCTGTGCTGCGCGAACACGTCATGCACTCTCCAATGTGGGGGCAACTTCAGTCTATACGCCACTGGTGCCCCTCTGTCTGCCTCAGGCATCTCCGCCTGCAGATCGCTGTAAAAGCGTTCCGTAACTGCAACTGGACCATGCCACCGCTTGCTCAGCTTGCGGCACAAGGCTCTGTCCATCAACTTCTCTGTAAGATGTTTAGCCTCAATCCAGACCAAGTCACCTACCGCATACTCCCGCTGCGTGTGTCGCTGATCAAAAGCGTCTCGTTGCCTGCGTTGTGCTAGCTCAAGTTTGCTGCGTGCGTCCCGCAACTGCGACGAAAATCTCGACGCCCATTCATGTGCAGTCCCCACCCCTCCTTTTCGTTGCCCGCTGTGCAATTGAGCGGCCTCCAAGAAGATGTCAAGCTGCGACATGGGCGACACACCACAACATAATTCAAATGGAGTGAAGCCTGTAACATCATTACGCGAATCGTTGATTGCGAACTCTACGTTTGTAGCGTATAAGTCCCAGGACTCTGGATTGTCCTCCACAAACGATCTCAACATGTCCTCCACCACCCTGTTAGTGTGCTCCGCTTGACCATCAGAGCGAGGGTTGTAGGGCGTAGTCATCGCCACTTTCACACCCATCAATCTCATCAACTCCTTCCAGAAGGTATCCTGAAAGCGTGGATCACGGTCACTGACTATTTTCATCGGAGCTCCATGTTGTCTCCACACCGTGTCAAAGTAGATACGTGCCACTGTAGCAGCAGAGCTGTCCCCAAAATTCATAGGAACCACATGTACCATTTTAGACAGTTTGCATGTAAATGCTACAAATGCGTCATTGCCCTGCTCAGTCAAGGGTAGGCCTGTGACGAAGTCCACTCCCACATCCTGCCATACCCGAGTTGGAATAGAATGCGGGTTCAGCAATCCATCTGGGAAAGATGATCTGGGCTTCACCGCCTGACAAACTGAACAGGAGGCAACCCATTCTCCCACATCTTGGTGTGCATTCCTCCACCAAAACCTTCGCAGAACACGCTCCAGCGTTTTATCTCGGCCAGTATGGCCAGCTGTCGCTGACTCATGCGCTTCGCGCATAATAATCTCTCTCAGTGGAGAGTCCTCTCCCAGCACCAACTGAAATCTTCCCGATGCAGTTCTCCACAGTACTTCACCCACCAGACAGAACTCTTTGGTGCGGCTGTGAGGAGCACACTTTACCTTAGTGCGTAGCTCATTGAGAGGTCCATCTCTAGTATATTCGGACTTCAAGGCTTCCAAGAAAGCAGCATCAGACGCTTCTTCCTGAGAGTCACGCAATTTGGCTGCTTTGCCTGCGTGTATTATGGGTACTCGTCCTCTTGGTTGACGTACTCTTTGTACTCGCTGCTTCGATGGAGGCGCATACACTACCAGCATAGGCTGCTGTAAATCGACTAATTTCCCATTGGAACCCTCCATCAATTGTACTGGTTCACCTTGCGCATCATGCGTGGGGATCACCTCCTCAATACGCATTCCTGCTCGCCTGAACAGGGATCTCCACTGCGGCATTCTGGACTGAATATCAGGCAGTAGAAACACAGCAGAAGTGTTCTCGGGGTCACATCGCCACTCCTGCACGTACTTACGCAGCAAGGCCTCCACTGTCAAGTGTTTGTCTGAGAACGAGGGTTCGCACCACACATGCATCCCTCTCCACTTCTCCTGTAAGCAGTTGTGCCAGAACCGCTTTACACGCCGATTGTTGCCATCCTCATCGCAACAGGCGTCGACGTCGAAGTTGCCATATTTAGCCTGAATACGGTCAAACACGTCCTGCCGCACTCGCATACCGCGCCAGCCAGCTGCCTGGAACCGTACCGACTTCTTTGGCTGCCTCTGTGATGGCAGTGGAGCTTCTGCAGACTGTTCCTGCACTTCCGAGGACTGGTCTTCCTTCACATCCCCTTTCAGGGCAGAAGGCACAGAACGCCTGTTCTGCGGTTCACCCTGCTTGGTCACTTTGGTGTTCACATCGCCTCGTTCTGAGGCGGCATCCCGCAAAGAAGTTTCTACATCCTCCTTCACTCGCAACACTTGGGAGCGGGGACTCCTCCTCAATGTGCGTTCCAGTCCACCCGACTTCTGCTGAGTCGTCTGAGTGTCCTCGTTGCGAATGCTGACCTCCGCGACTTTATCTGATACCCCCTTCACTTTAGAAGTGATGCGCTTGTCCAGCGTCTTGGATCTCAGATACTTCCCCCGACTTTTAAAGGCCAGGGTAGCCTCCATAGCTTTCTCCGCTATCTGTAAAGTGTCCACCGCGTGAAGATAAGCCTGCTGCTCTGCATGCCATGCAGGATAGCTCTTCGAGGGCCCCTCTTCGAAGATGTGGGAGGTGTCCATCGCAGCGAGCGAAGTCTTGGGTAAATCGGATTTGTCGTCCAATACCCCCGCCTCCTTCAACCCGTCTCGTGGCGACTTGACCACATAGTCAGGTCGGCGAGACAAGGCGTCAGGTACCAGCAACAGAGCCCCCTTCACATATTCCATACGGGGAACACCCACCTCCACCAAGTCCATGTACCATCTCGCCTGTCGCCTAGATAGCTCACGCCCCGGCTCCATTAACCACTCTAATGGGCGGTGATCACCTTGAAGCTTGAACTCTGTAAAAATCAAATAATGCCTCCACGTCACTGTACAGCAATGATGTAGAGCACCCAGTTCTCGCTCTCCAGTATGGTAATTCTGCTCTGCCGCTGAAAATTGTCGGCTCTCATATGCAATCACCTTCAGGCCATTCCCACAGTCTTGCATAAGGACCCCGCCTAACGCCACTCCGCTAGCGTCCGTCTGCACCAGAAAAGGAGCAGATCCATCAGCTGCCGCCTTCATATTTGGCAATGCCAGAATGGGCGCCTTAACCAGAGCGGCTTTCAACTCCTCAAAGGCCCACTGCTGCTCCGGTCCCCATGTCCAGGGTACATCCGTCTTGGTCAGCTTGGTCAAGGGCTGCGCTATCTCAGAGAAGCAGTGGATGAAACGCCTATAATATCCCGCCAGTCCCAAGAACTGCCGCACGTGGGTAACATTCTCCAGCGCAGGCCAATCGCGCACTGCCGCCACCTTATCATGTTGAGGTTGGCACCCTTCCTTCGACAGAGTGTGACCAAGGAACTTGATAGAAGACTTCAACATTTGTGCCTTAGACTTCTTCAAGTATACACCCTTCTCGCGGCATGTTAACAGAAATGTGCGTACCGCAGAGTAGTGCTCCTCCACGGTCCCACTGGTGTAAACACACACATCGTCAATGAAAATTCTGACGAAGGGTAAATGTCCCAACGCTCGCTGCATTCGCCGTTGATATTGTGACGGGGAGTTCTGCAAGCCTTGAGGCATTACCAACCACTCGTAGGCTCCCATCTGAGTAGTAAACGCTGTCTTCTCCACGTCCTCAGGTGCCATAGGTACTTGCCAGAACCCGTCTACAGCGTCGAAGGTGGAGAAATGGGTAGCTCCCTGCATCTCGTCAAACATCATTTGAATATCAGGTAGAGGATACCGGTCTCGAATTGTTTGTGAATTCAGTTGCCTGAAATCACACACCAGCCTAAGGATATGGGGCTGTCCTGGCTTGGGCACCATTAAACAAGGAGCCGCATACGGACTCGAAGAGGGTCGTATGTATCCTTTCTCCACCAGTTGTTCAATGCGTTCTCGTAGTTGACGCAACTCCTCCACAGACATCTTGTAAGGTCTTCTACAGGGAGGTCCTCCTTCTCTGTCCGGCTTGAGGTTAATCTTCGCCTGATTCGTCAGCGTGTCGAAGGTTTTCCAATCCAGAAGGTAAAGAGTCCCGCAGCTCCTGCTCAAACTCGTCGAAGAGGTCCTTGAACTTCTTCTTCCACGCTGCAGTGGCATCCGCATCTTGCGAGTCCTGCTGCGACACAGGGTTCTTCGGTTCATCGTTGGCGCCAGTAGGAATCTTCGAGATGTCCTCCTTCTCAACGGCCAAATCCTCAGCTTCCACCTTGAAAGCCGACTCTCCGGTTGTGGTCCTCGCAGCCATCATCAACCATGCGGGCATTGAAGAAGCGTCCCCCGCGAGCCTCCGCGTTTCCGCGGCCACTAGATGTTTCTTCAACTGCACCGAAGTGAGGAACACCTCGTCAATCAGCCCGGCACAATCCACATCTCTTCGTCGCTTCCCTTTCCTTCCTCCAGGGGCAGCACTGATTCCAGGATTACACCCGGAAATGGTAACCCTCTCTGCACCGCCTCCTTTCCTTTTGTTAGAAAAGGACACTGCACCATTGCCATCATAGTCCAGCGTAATGGGAGATAAGCTGCGTAGCCATTTCCCTCCCAACACCATGTCCACGGCGATGCCCAAGGGTAGCACCCGCATAGCCATAGATTGCTCAGTATAGGTCCCTGTCGTGGTCCTGGCAGTGAACTTAGAATAAGCCACATGACCAGTCGTCTTGACTGAGCCATCCGCCAGGGTCACACGCATAGCGGGTCCACTTCGCGTAGTCAACTTGCAGCGTCTGGCGCAGTCTTCAGATACGAATATATCTGAAGCTCCAGAATCCACCAGCACCTTGACACGATGTCCCTTCAAGTACGCGAAGAATACCAGAAGTAGGGGTCCATCTGGATCTTGTGCAGAAGCCAAGTATTCAGTGGGTCCCCATCGTACACTACCATCGCTGCACACCCGCTCACATTTAAGTGGGTCATCATCATCTTCCTCATTATCATCCAATGGGTGACTTCCTCCAAGGTCATCATCATCCAGAGGGTGACTATCCAACACGGACAGTTGCGCGTCCATGGTGGTTGAAGGTGATACATGAGTAGTAGTTGCGGCATCGTTGTGGTCCGCAACTGGTTTCGAGTCTTGATCTCCCGCTGCCATCATTTGCTGCGTGAAGTTTAGGTCGTTATCGGGCGTGGACATCTGTTCATCCGCTGATGCATGCGTCGGAGATTCTGAAATCTCCGGTATCGACAATGGAGGGGTTGTAACACCTACCGGCCCTCCACAATCATCGCCTTCAGATGGAGTATCACCTGAATTACTCGGTACCTCAGGCATATCCTCCGCAAACATCTCCTGATAAACTGTGGCTGGGTCTGCTTCTTGCTGCATCTCTCGAAATCGGTGTACTCGATATAAACTACACCATGTATCAGGAATTCCAGGGATGTCCCCCCCAGATCCTGGTATCCTGCCCGTATCAGATATCGCCGCTGATGGGCGTGCCACAGGAGATTGCAAGGATTCCAGCACCAGTAAAGTTCCAGAATCGTCACGCACAGAGAGGGGCTCATATCTTTTCCTCACACGCTTCCACCCCTCCAACTCCCACTGTCTGCTGCCTCTTGGAGTGGAAGTCTCCTGAGACATAGCGTGTAGTTGCTCTTCCATAGACAACTCTTCCCAAGCGTACCTTAAAAGGGTAGCTAGAGGCATCGCCAAATCCAGAGCTGTCAAACTCCGGCAGCGATGTAACTCACCAATATCCACCACACCTCGCTGAAGTAGATTATCAACATGTGATGTGATCATTGATTTCCGGGTACATACCGGTACCACACCCCCTACAGCGTGATGTGCGAGAGGTATGTCTGCCATTGTCCGCATCATATCCAGATTGCTCCTTCTGTTTAGGAACCTGATTGGAATATTGCGTCGCCGCCGTCCATTAATAAGGTCCTTGTCCAGGTCCTTCTGTATGTCAGCAGCAGATACTTTCTGTCGCAGCTGTTTCCGGATCCGCTGCATCAGAGCCTCCATCGAGGTCGCCCTCCCTTTACTTCGCCACTGCCACGCGGGTAAACGCTGTGACTGTTCCGTCAAGAGGGGCGCGTACACATTGTTGTACATCCATGTGCCCAACACTGCAAAGTGCCGAGGCATAGGATCACCTTCTTCAGGTGAAACTCTCAGCCTACTGCTGAAAGTCAGCGGCGAGCTTGTCGCCACCGAGAAGGGTGATTCATCACCCTTCCTCCTCGGAGATAGTGATCTCCTCGGAGTTGTGCAACTCCGCACCAATAACCGCCAGCTGCTCGGAGCACCCTACCAAGGCCGCCAAGGATTCCACGGCCTCTCCATCCATCTCTGCCAAGCTCTCGATCTCCGCCTTTAGCTCGACAGGTGCCCACTCAGTGTCCTCATTGCGCGACAACGCCCAGAACAACGCCGCCACTTGTTCTCGGTTTCGAGCTAAACGAGGGGGTGCGTTTGCCTTCCACACAGCCAACTTCACCGCGTCCGTACAGTCCCGCACCAGATGGTCGGGACTTTGACACGCGTAGCAGTTTCTCACTCGCTTCGGATAGGTCGGGGTTGTTGTCAAGGCCGGGGGCGATGGTCGAGCAGAGGTCGGCGCTGCAGCGAGCTCAGCGTGCGTGGCTGCCATCAATCGATGAGGCTCCCGAGAGCGGCTTCGGAAGAAGGACCTGGAGGGTGACGGAGATGTAGAAGGGGAATTCCAAGGGCGGCCAGTTCGTTCTCCACTTCTGTTGGATTGAGCCTGAGCCGCCTTCTTCTCCTTGCGCGACTCGATGTTTTTGGCAATCTCCAGCACTTTTAAGATTGCCTGAGTAACATCACGGGGCGTCGCCTCCTCCTTCATCTTCTCCTCCCACACATGTGGCTCGGAGAGGTCCAGCTTGATCCTTCGCAGCTCCTCACCCACCTTGTCAGTGTAGGTGAGTCCCCTCCAGAATATATATGAGAACTCAGACTCAGAGACTTGCACGCATCCTTGGACGACCTTTGCCATAAAGTTCACAGTTTTATGGCGATTGGTCAATCGCGAATGGTAGGCGTCAGCGGTCTCGTCTTTCTTCTGACCGATCTGGAGATCATCTCGAAGGGTTTGAAGTTCCGCCACTGGAAGAGTACTCACCGCCAGATCCCCCAGAAAGACGTCTGGATCGCTGTATCGGAGACGCCAGGCCTCCGATGTCCCAGCACCGCCGCCAGCCCTCTCCATATACTCTTTCTGCTCCGTGCCCAATGCAGTTTCTGTCACGGTCCATAGCACCTCGGAGACCGAAGATTGACGGCCCTCTCCCGCATAACAGCTCGCCCGAGAAAACGCCCTCAGTACCACCTTCTCGTTGAGGAGCTTGTGCAGGTTCCGCGCAAAGGTCTCCAACTCAGAGATGGCCTTCTCTTTACTCAGCTTGTCCGCGGAAGGGAAGCGGGTCAGCTTTTCGACGAGGCGATCGATGTTGCTCTGCACCTTACTCTCCAGATAGGCCGCCTTGTCGCCGGGGTCGTGTTCTCCTTGTCCAGGAGGACGAGGGTTGAAGACCTGGGCGTGAGGAGAAAGGCCTGGACGAGCGTGAGGAGGTGGCGCAACCGATCCTGCGAAATGGGGACTCCGGTGTTGCGGCGCATGCGGTCCTGAATGCAGGGGATGTCCAGGACCTCCTGCAGAAGTTCCCGCTGCAACCGCGCTGATCCCAGATTGAACAGCGAGACCAGGTGGGACTCCAATGTTTGATAGTCCAGGTGGGGCAGCAAGGGCAGGAGGAAGTCCAGCAGGTGGTACTCCATAGGGTACAGATGAGCCTCCCGCTTGTGGGATCACTGCCGATAAGGACGTCGAAGTGTTTGCGGTGGCCACTGGAATACGCGTTACCATCGGGTCATTAGGTATAGGCGTATTGGTCAGGGCCACTGATAGTGATGGCGCCCCGACCATTGACGAGGATGGCGCGGCCGAAGAGGAGGGAGGCGTCGCAGGAGCTTCCAAAGCCGGTGGGTTTCTCTCTCTCCGGCACTCGTCCACG
>LGRX02027070.1:0-15007 GCA_001247695.2 Cymbomonas tetramitiformis
CCAACAAGTTATCTCAAACCTTGTGCTTCTGAGAACTGAAAGATATGTGTCTTGTAAATATTTGTGCATAGTTTCGCGCGCTATAACGCACGGGAATTGCTTTTCAGTTTGGCATGTATTGGGTTTGGGTAAACTCGAACACAAACCCAATAAATCTCCAAAGAAATAAATTGATGGCTTCGTGCACAAGGCTTTTGAGGCCTTGGGCCTTTGGCATCTAAAAGATATATATCTTAGTAATACTTTTGCAAAGTTACGGGCGCTGGAACTCACGGGAAGCCCTTTGCTGTTTGGCATGTTTGGGTTTGGATTTGCATGTACCGAAACCCATGATGTGTAGCACGCGTTTTGCGCATAGCTGACATCAGAGGTTGTGCGTTTGAGGGTGCACCAATATTGCTGTTAGCAATATTGGTGCCAAGTATCGTGCGCTAGAACGCACGAGAACCCCTCCGCTGTTTGAGTTTTGATGCGATGTGCATGAAAGTTATAAGGGCCTCTCAGCTTAGCTCGCAGTCGCGACTGCAAACTGAGCTGATGCGGCCACGGCTCAGTCAAGAGCTAAAAAAACTCCTACCTAAGAGTCTAAATGATATATCTTTGTGCATTACGAACGTTGGAAAATGTTTTCCCAGTCTAATTTACTCGCAAACAGTGTGGGCAATCATACGTGCAGTGAAATATTCATGGCCGTGAATTTAATATTCACGGCCGTGAATTTAATATTCACGGCCGTGAATTGCAGATTCGGGAGGGCGTAAACCGTACGTTTAGGGCTCTACAGTATGTGAGAACTGAAGTCGGCTTGGTTGCAAAGACCTGTCTGGTATTTTCTCTACGTATTTTCAGACGTTCCCAAAGTGACCAAAAACCGAACGATCGGAACGATCGGCGATCGAACGGTTTTTGGTCACTTTGGGAGTGAGATCGTGAGTTTAGGCTTGGTGACAACACGCGAAACAACACTGAGTATTTTCAGACGCGTTCCCAAAGTGACCAAGAACCGAACGATTGGCGATCGAACGGTTTTTGGTCACTTCGGGAGTAAGATCGCGAGTTTAGGCTTGGTGACAACACTGAGTATTTTCAGACGCGTTCCCAAAGTGACCAAAAACCGTTTGATCGCCGATCGAACGGTTTTTGGTCACTTTGGGAGTGAGATCGTGAGTTTCTAAGGCTTGGTGACAACACGCGAGACAACATTCAGTGTTTAAGTATTACCAGTGTTTAAGTATTACCGTCTGAAAATACTTGAAGAAAATACTCACTGTTTGATTTGTTAAATATGCAATTTTAACTAAAGGCGGAAGGCTTTCTCTCCGGGAGTGTGCCCTGTCCAGCGAAATAAAGATCTCTAAGATTGTATTAATCTGAGTAATCTTTTGCTTCAAAATATTATCACATATTCCTACTTAGTATGATGTGGGTACCCGTTTCGCAAAGAAGATGAAAACCCATAGCGCAACTATTGCGGGTTTCAAATTCCTTAAATTCCACCCGCTTCCGCCAAATGAACGCGTCATCCCACAACGAGATGTGTGGTTGACCGTTCAGTTTGTGCAAGTTGTTTAGGGGAAACAACGCATACGAAATACTATTTTTGCTAACGCTTCCCTCATCCGTTGCCCAGGCTCTCTTGCAAACGAGCGCGCGAATGAGGGAAGAAACGCCTAGCGGAAACGTGGACGCGGTTGACATCCGCGTTTCCGCTAGAGGTGAAATTGCACTGCCAAACGGTCAGTATGTGTTTATTATGCTTATATGATATGCGTGATATGTTCATGCTGTGCAGGATGCGTCCCTGTTGGGCGTGAGTCGAGTTGGCTGGCTCGAATCACGCCCATTTCCCCCCTCTCAAGACCCGTCCAGCATCCTAGATTCCGAACGGATCTTGCTTCCAACCCTTTCTAATTTAAGCAGAATTGCCTGCACACTCGGTATCGTGGTCAGGAACTGCGTAGCATTACGTATCTCGTTCGATGAAAGCCACGTACGGTACCTGGTTCAACGAAAGCCACGTATCTGGTTCAACGAAAGCCCTGTATCTAGTTCAATGAAAGCCCCGTATCTGGTTCAATGAAAGCCCCGTAATCTTGCTTGCGCAAAAAAGTTGTTCCTAACACTTATTATATATGTAGTCAACTGTACAAGGGAACCGTGGAAAGCAAGGGCAACGCACCTTTCATTTTTGATGGAGAATCTTTTACCCTGTCCTTTTTCTTGAATAGAGGACAATAAAATGCATACCATCAGTGTGTTCAACAGTACATCGATACCCGCCATTATCGCAAGAAAGGCACACCCTAGTGTACTTTTTCGGAGGCTTCCTCATGTTTGCAAAACGAAAGTGAACAGATGGGTGGGGGGAAAATTTTAACGATTTATTAAAAATTTAAACGCAAAACTTTAGACGCATATGCATGTGTCACACACCTATTCCCCAAAAACAGATTGAAATTTCTATTCCCCATTTTGGAGTAATCTATTCCCGAATCATTATGCTACCCTTCTAAACTATTTTCAATGAAATATGTAAATGTATCGAGCATGATCAATAGAGAGTACCATTCTTTACACAACGGGAGAAAATGAGTGCACGTATTTTATCGCATTAATCTAAATTATCGAACAATATTTGCACGATTTACACACACGATTGGCGTGTTGGGAATCGAACCCAATCCAGGATGTATTCAGCATACACCCTGGATACCTTGCATGTCATAACGGAAACAACCGAAGCTTTGAGGCCGGGAACATATTCGAGACTACTCAAAGCCCAAGGCCGTGACAGCTGTTTATGCACAGGAATTTTTCTCCGTTAACCGGTCGGGGGAGATAGGCTTTTATTGGGAAGAAAAGTGACATAGGCCCGTTTTGGGAAGAAGTATGACAACTGACTCATGTGTGCGTACTCATACGTACGTGACGCGCATGAGTCACCGCGTGTACGGTGGGCGTCACCATGACCTAAGGTGCACGCTTTCTTGTAAAACGAGAAGCGGGTTGCCTTTCCAACACAACTGAGATGGCAAAGATAAATCCAACGCAAATGAATATGGCAGTCCAATTCGAAAACATTTGCTACGGCGAATTTCGCTCGAAAACCCATCATGTGTTAAGTACGAGAGCCCGCCGCATTAAGCTTCCCTTACATATTCTCTTTTCGCGATTATTACTTGTCATACCAACCTGAAAAGGTCCAACGTCCAACTCTATCTATATCCGATGTGGCGCAATATCATTCACATCTTGGATACATTACGTGATACATTAATCAAGAGAAAATCGGAAATGTAAATTCATTCATCTTATCCGTGCAGCACCGAAAATGTAGCAATATCTGCATTCGCAATCGTGCGTATCCGCGAAAAAATGAAGTGGGGGACGCCACAATTGGGTGCATGGCATATGACTACTTTTTTGTGCGGTATGTCATTTTGAGACGCAAAATATTTGGTTTGGTTTTTTAGAGACGAATCGCCTCTCGCATACGGCATACGTATGATACTCGCAGTAAGTCCCATTTTACAGCAGATGTCGCTTTGAGCATTTTGCTGGGAAAACAGTCTCGCGGGGTGAGAGACGTGCGAGCAAGAGATGAACCGGAAAAGACACGTATTAACATTAGAATGAGTGTGTATGTTATCTCTAGGGAGCTATCCCAGTTGCACCACCGAAGTTGACACACCAGAACTGCCATACTAGACTGCCATACGAGTACAGTCAGTGTGACGATTCTAGCACACCGCCTCAGCTGATTGAGGTGCACACACGTGTGATAGTGACTAACACACCACCCTGACTAGCTAAGACTAGTTAAGGCATCGTGATGCCAATACAGTTCACTAGTCAGCAAGCTAGTCACAGTTCGGAATTTATAAGTTAAGTAAACAGCTATACAACATAACGTACATGTCATACGTAACAGCTGGATATGTACGGCTAGGGTAGCAGAGATCGGATCAAACAATCGGCCCGTCGAGTGGACGTCTGTCCGCATCCCAAAAGTCCATCTTGAAAAGAATCTCAGAGCGCGTTCGTGTCTAGTGATGTATCACGCCGTTCCGCATACTGGCAAGTGCCGCTAGTGAACCTCCATTCGAGAAACTCTGCTTTGAATTTGCCCACTCCTGGGGTCTTAATGTAGCAGAACATAAAATGAAAGGAGAAACGCTGCGTCAGATCCATAAATAAAAGACATACACCTAGCGAGTACTGCGAGTAAGAAGTCATTACCGAGAATAAAGAAACGCGGAGCGCCGGGATACGCCACAGATAAAGAGAATTCCATTGATCAATAGGAGTAATCGCCACCGCCGTAATGGGAGGCAGCACCACCAGAAGCGTAGCCCCCATATGCATCACTGCCATCGTCATAGCTGCCGTAGTCAGAGCCGCCGCCGCCACTCCCACCGCACCCTTGCAAGCAAGCGCCGCACACCACAAAGGCAGATCCGACTTGCCTGCGAGAACGGGGCGCGTGGTTGAGGAGCTATCCTCCCAACGCAGCCTACTGCCTCCGCAGACCCAGGTGCAAAGATACAAGGGACGTCTTGAATAAAACAACAAAACAGAGCCAGGGAAAACTCAGCTGGCGCACCCGCCCGGAGATGCTACAGCGGGCACTGACTACTCAACACCGACAGTTGCGAAGAACCAAGGAACGACATGACCTGGTTTGGGCGTCCTACCACGGCTCTGGGGGCGCGTCGAGACAAGGTCTTAAAACGCGTTCCCGATCCACTGGCCGACAGACATTCCCACGAATAAAGGTTCGCCGCGGCTCTGGGTGCGCGTCGAGCACAAGTCTTAACACGCGTTCCCGAGCCACCGGCCTTCAAACCCTCATCCACATACGACAACGTATGTCATATGACAACAAAAAGGACTAAAAACTACAACTTTGGAAGGGCGCGTGGTTGAGGAGCTATATATCCTCCCACCGCACCCTTGCAAGCAAGCGCCGCACACCACAAAGGCAGATCCGACTTGCCTGCGAGAACGGGGCGCGTGGTTGAGGAGCTATCCTCCCAACGCAGCCTACTGCCTCCGCAGACCCAGGTGCAAAGATACAAGGGACGTCTTGAATAAACAACAAAACAGAGTCAGACAACCTGCTACCGGCGCGTGGTTGAGGAGCTCTCCCACCGCACCCATGCAAGCAAGCGCCGCACACCACAACTACAGATCCGACTTGCCTGCGGGAACAGGGCGCGTGGTTGAGGAGCTATCCTCCCATCGCAGCCTACTGCCTCCGCAGACCCAAGTGCAAGGAAACAAGGGACGTCTTGAATAAACAACAAAAACAGAGCCAGGCAACCTGCTACCGGCGCGTGGTTGAGGAGCTATCCTCCCACCGCACCCATGCAAGCTTGCGCCGCACAACACAACTACAGATCCGACTTGCCTGCGGGAACAGGGCGCGTGGTTGAGGAGCTATCCTCCCATCGCAGCCTACTGCCTCCGCAGACCCAAGTGCAAACATACAAGGGACGTCTTGACTAAACAACAAACCAGAGTCAGACAACCTGCTACCGGCGCGTGGTTGAGGAGCTGTCCTCCCACCGCACCCATGCAATCAAGCGCCGCACACCACCCTTCTCTAAACAGCGAACGGTGCATGTAACAAGAGGAGCTATCTCACAGCGCCATCATTCACAGCGATGAGGAAGCCGAAAGAGCTAGCCTAGGCTAAACGCACAAACAAAACAGAGTTGTACCGCAGTCACGGTGGCCGGCGCAAGCAAGCGCCGCACAACACAACTGCAGATCCGACTTGCCTGCGGGAACGGGGCGCGTGGTTGAGGAGCTATCCTCCCATCGCAGCCTACTGCCTCCGCAGACCCAGGTGCAAGGAAACAAGGTACGTCTTCAATAAACAACAAAAACAGAGCCAGGCAACCTGCTACCGGCGCGTGGTTGAGGAGCTATCCTCCCACCGCACCCATGCAAGCAAGCGCCGCACACCACAACTACAGATCCGACTTGCCTGCGGGAACGGGGCGCGTGGTTGAGGAGCTATCCTCCCATCGCAGCCTACTGCCTCCGCAGACCCAGGTGCAAAGATACAAGGGACGTCTTGAATAAACAACAAAAAACAGAGCCAGGCAACCTGCTACCGGCGCGTGGTTGAGGAGCTATCCTCCCACCGCACCCATGCAAGCAAGCGCCGCACAACACAACTACAGATCCGACTTGCCTGCGGGAACAGGGCGCGTGGTTGAGGAGCTATCCTCCCATCGCAGTCTACTGCCTCCGCAGACCCAAGTGCAAGGAAACAAGGGACGTCTTGAATAAACAACACCCCAAAATTGCGAGGGCGGGTACACTTACTCTGTTGGGGCGGGGGCACACTCCACTTCACTGGAACTAGGTCAAAAAGGAGAATCCCAGGGGACGACCCTCACCTTAGGCTGCTCTCTCTGCCTCCGCCGCGGATGGTCTTCAACTGCTGCTCCGGCTTCTTCAGCTGCCTCTGCGGCGCCGGGTTCCTTGTTCAAGTCAACCGCGACGGGTTGACCTTGTTGTTGATGACCCCCAGTTGGGGGTCTCGCTCTCGGTCGCTTCGCACCGCGACCTCCGAGCCGCTCAGCAGGAGCCTGAAACACCACACCAATAAATTAATCTTCCTTTCCGAACAGTCCTGCGCCAACCATAACCATTTCCAGACCTATGCAGCCGAGCCTCCAAAAATTACGCAGTTTTCCGATGAACACAAACCGCACCGCTGGCGAGTCACCCTTGTACTCAACGGCACTCTGCCTTAACAACTCCCCGCGAGCGAGTTGCCGACGGGGCGCAGACATTGTCAAAATTTTAACGGACGGATAATAATTCTAATAGTTAGTTGCGGCTTCAAGATAGAAGCCTTCAACCACTTTTCAACTTTTTATTTGAAATAGCTCCTCCTACCTATTTAGTATTCCTAGTATTCTTATTACTACGGTGCACGCCTACCACCTGCCTGCTTCTATAAATATTCTGGTCACGTTCTATCTCTGACAGCATTCGAAATACGCACTGTAATTAACCCGATTATAAAAAACAACTCGAGCCCTTCGTGTTTTCTGATTGGCCTACGCGCTCACGCGACCTTGCGAGCCATGTCGCTTCGACGTATATAAAACCGAATGCTGCCTCACTTCACCACGCTCGTCGGTTTATAAGTATTTCACTCCCTTCCAGTCCCTCACAAGCGTCCTGATCACTGATCCCAGTGACTTGCTTGCGGTTTCGGTCTCGTGCGTCGTCCTCGTGACCTCTTGAATGAGCCCTGGGGCATTCTGAAGCCGGCTCGATGACCCTGCCAGTCATTTTCTGCCAGTCGGATATAAATCAAGCGAAGGTAAGGAAACATAACCAAAAGTACGCATTGATAACCAAAGGTAACCAGAAGTAAGGGAAAACCTATTCCTAGTGATAGGATACTGGAGGCTGAATAGCCATGACTGCACGGACTCTGTCTTCGATTATGGATAGACCTGCCTCTCCTGAGATGTGGTGTCCGATAAAGTCAATACTTCTGACGAACAACTCAACCTTCGAAGGTCTGATGAAGAACTGATGCTCTCTGCAGCGCTGTAGGAACTGGGTAACGTGCTTCACGTGTGTGTCAAAATCTGGACTGTATACTATGGTATCATCGCCATAAAGATGACTAAGAACTAATCAATGAAGTCGAAGAATGCTCGGTTTCCAACACGCAGAGCGGTCGCAGGAGCGTTAGTTAACCCAAAGGGCATCACTGTCCACTCGTATGAACCGTATCTAGTTCGAATAGCTGTCTTATGGATGTCGTCTGGATGTTGAATAGGGATCTGGTGGGAAAACTGGTTGAAGTCGAATCTGCTGAACCAGCGTGCCCCCTTAAGCTGTTCTAGAAGGGTGTCATGGGGCGGCAATGGATATGTGTCCTTTATGGTGATGTTATTAAGGGCACGATAATCACAGCACATCCTCCACTTACCCCCTGGCTTAGGAGCGGAAATGATTGGGCACCCATATGGTGATGATGATGGACGAAGGATACCCAACTCGACATATTTGACGATTTGCCGCTTGAGCTCCTCCATCTGTCCATCATAGGCACTGGAATAGTTCGTACTGGCTGTGATGGTGGCTTATGCCCAGGTTCAATGTTGATGCGATGATATCCACCTTCAAACCGCTCTGGCCTATGGCCACCTGGAAGACTCTCCTGGAAAATATCTGAAAAGTCCTCTCTGGTGCGATCACGTTCTGCTGTGACCTCTGGGTCTTCCATGGTAGTGTCGGTGTCAGTTGCTGTCATGACCACTTCACCATCAACCTCTGAGAGAAAAAGAGATAAGCTACGGCTTCTTCAGCCGAACCACCGGATCGTATACGTCTCAGGTGCTTCCTCATCGTGGTGGCACTGACTAGTTCCAATTCAGGAAGGCCATCTGATTTCTGAGTATCTTCAACTCTGGAAAGAACTGTGCGAACACTGGAACCTGAAGAATGAGTCCTGGTGCTCGTCATGTTCTTGGACCGAAAGTCGATGTGTGGATTCCTCCTCTCCAACCAATCCTGTCCCAGGATGACTGTGAAGGGTGTCATATCAATAACATATAGGTCCACTGAATCCTTATACTTACCCAGCGTAAATGTATAAGGATGTCGAATTACCGGTAATTTGAAAATGGGGCCTGGTAATACCGGGTAATTTACCGGTAATACTTTGGCGAGTATTACCAAAGTATTACCGCCTGCAATGAATGACTCAACTTTCGCCCCAGGGCTCCGAATTCATTTTTTTCAGTTCATGTGGGTTTGTATCGACCATTTGAATTGTGTGGGCACATGAGGTTGCGTATGCTATCACAAACATGCATACGGTAGAGCATTACATTTTTTGCAGAACCGCAGACAGAGTCTCTACCCTAGTCCGCGATAATATCATATGGTCATCACTATGAGTTGTTATATCTATCCTTCCCACACCTCCACGTGACTTGCACAAATAACACATGATGATGGCAACAGGAACTTGTGTTGCGGTCCGAAATTTGACTGTCCGCGATAAGGGGTTTTCAGAGCATCCAAGACGTCCTTTGGCACACGGTGAACAGTGCCTGTGGCGTCCTTCCAGTCGAAGCATGTCTCATTCGAAGAGAGAGAGATGTTACTCTCAGTAGTAGCCATCGGCCTCTAGCTTTACCCTCGCCTGAATCCTCACAGCTGCGTGTCGGGTGGACAAAGCTTGTTTGCTACGTATTATTTTTCCTTCCGGACACGCAGATGTGAAGTGAGCAAGATGAGATGTCCGCCGCCGATGAGCGATAAATTTGAATCGTGCGGTAAGATCGACGGTAATTTTGGGGGGTACCGGTAATTTACCAGGGTAATACTCGATTACCATGGTAAATTACCGGTATGAGCTTAAGTATGGGGCAGGTAAGACGATTCGGGGGTCGGTAATACCGGGTAATTTACCGGTAATTACCGTACCGGTAAATTACCAAAAAAATTACCCGACATCCTTATAAATGTACAGTAATACCGCATATTTAAGGAAACAGGAATTTGGAGCCAGCCTAGCTTTTTCCGTATTTTTCGACCCCCGGCCCTCAACGCTTAACACTTTGGGTTCCTTACATTAACACTTGTGTTTCGTTACGGCCTTAACACTGTAACCAAAAGTTAGCCCACCTTTTCCGCATTTTCCCGACCCCCAGAAAAGCTGGCTTTCCTTAATCCGGCATTTCCTTAAATGTGAAGTATTACTGTAGCATTGGGAAGATAGGATGTACAAGGTAATTGGCTTCCTCC
Organism: Cymbomonas tetramitiformis; assembly: GCA_001247695.2. Taxonomy (NCBI): domain Eukaryota; kingdom Viridiplantae; phylum Chlorophyta; class Pyramimonadophyceae; order Pyramimonadales; family Pyramimonadaceae; genus Cymbomonas; species Cymbomonas tetramitiformis. The sequence goes on from LGRX02027070.1 coordinate 9,796, forward strand.
AGCCAACCCCACTGAAAATGATGATGTATCTGATGGTGTGATACGAAGCTGAGCAGCAAATTGTTTGTCGATGAATGATGGTGTTGCTCCAGGATCTTTCAAAATATGATTACTCTGTCCATATACTTTCCCCTTATACAACAACAACTTCTTCTGTGATTTCAGCTGTGCTGTTCGTGACTGCATCTGTGCGATGTGATCCGAGGGAGTGTCCATCTGCTGAAACTGTAATGTCAGACTGGAAAGGACTTCTTCCGAGATACTCTCAACCCGGCCACTTGCTTCAGTGGCATGTGCAGGCTGATCTACCGGGGTGCTCTCATCACTGGTACCTGTGCGGCACCTGGAGAGTTTCCTTGAGGAGCCATAAGGAATCGCGGCCTGGTTATTGTCACCCGATATTACTTTTCTTTCCACCTCCATCGATGTCACCCCGTCACCGATCTGAGGCACATTCGTGTGCCTCGTGTCACTCTCGTGTCTTGGGTCTGAATCGCGACAATCACTCTTTGACAAGATCACATTCCAAGAAAAGTAATGCGCCCGTGCCATGTTCGTCCACGCGTCATCAACTCACTCGGTGCATCAGATTTGGCATCATGTCGTGATTACCTCGTCTCACGTCTGGAAAAAAAATTCGAATTGTATAATTGTTTCATGTTTCAAAATATGCTCCGATGATGAGCTGTCGCTGACGCTCACGAGGGAGGAGCACCTCTCTTACAAAAGCGGAATCTCTTTTTTAGCCCTAAATACACGCATTCAGAAATTTAAAATACTGTTGGCATAATTTAAACGAAATGCCCCCTGCTGGAATATCTTTTACCCAACCCAGGACTCCAACCTTCCTCCAACGGCAATATGCCATGCACCCTGAGACAGTCGCGTTCGACGACGTCTGTTTCTTGGTCAACAAGTTCTGCCAAGAGAACAATGTTGACATAGCCTCTGTGGCACAGAGACTATTTAGGCAATTTGCGAACCCGCCGGGTTTGTACCCAAATTTACCGGAGAGAGTGTGTGTGACTCCCGTGGTCACGTACGCCAATTCGCGGAGCAGGCCCGCGCAGGAGCACCTTGGTAGGCAAATGGAGCTCGCAGCCAGTGCGCTCCTGAAAGGATCCCCTGCACGGGATCCTTTCATCGCGCGTGGTTATTGAGGGCGTGCACTACGTGAAGTGCGACGCCATATTGACGACCTCGACCTGTCCAATACCTGGAGCGTACGACCTGCTTCACCCAGGTATCTAGAGCTTACTTACCCTCAGCCATGTGAGCGCATGCATCTTTTGCGCTAAAATTCCTGATGTAGCATAAACAGCGGTGCTGTGTTTTCCTGGAATATGGGTTGACACACAATCGCTGTTCGTTCAGCGTTGCTTGGGGTGGGTGAGGCTTGGGTGCGAATATGCAGGTGCCAGTGGTGTGCCCCTTATTCGATATACGGGGCCACAACATAAGGACAAGTGGTACCCCCATGGCGTCGAGATGGTCCTGATTCGACTTGCCGACGGTGTTCGTTGCTTTTATGGGGACGAATATGGGTTGGCGTCTGACTACCCCAAAGGATGCGACCATGAAGTCAACGAGCCCAACCACGTCCTGCTCCTTGGGAGTAAAGGGGTAAGTCACTGGTTCCAACAAATCTCCAACCATTGCCAGCACCATGAAACTTAGAAACTTAGGGCACGCCGGCACCATGACACTTAGGGCACGCAGGCGGGGCCATGTTTCTTTGGAGAAAGTGCGGGCATGCCAAATCCCCGCAGTGGTGCGCGCCGAGGACGTGGACGAAGGTGAAGCTCCTCGCGCTGCAGAAAAGTGCGCATCCCAGAATGTTGTTACCGCCCCAGTGGACCAAAATTAGAGAAAGTTTGTGCAAGAAACTGCAGGTTCTTTCCGCAAAACAGGTTGGCGTCGACTGCACCGCCGCATTCCAACTTGCTCTTCGTATTTAGCACGAGCAACTGCACGTGCCACCCTGATCCTCAAGAGGTCAAGTAGCAAGTTCCGTGATTAAAAAAGTTCGACAAGGAGGCAACATTAAAACGTGTCACTGGCGGCAGCGGTCAGTCGTTCAGCGGTCGGTACCAGCGTGCTACACAGCGAACCTCGTGCCTACAAATCTATGCACACAACCAAAGTTATCCGCTGCAAGTTAAAACAACATTTTCGGTTCCGAGATCTGGGGAAAGAGGGAAACTGTTCTCGATTCTTTCATACGGTATGCATGGCTGCTTGAAATGGCTGGCAGTTATTTTCCATTAGAACCTCCGAAACGGTGGGTCACAGGTAGAGTTGAAACAGAAATCGAAAGCAGTAATATCAACAAAGAGTTCTGAAAATAGGAGCCAGTGTTGTGTAAAGCTCGCTTTGAGTTGAAAGTGATATTCAACCGAAGTTGCGGTTCGTGCCCAATTGCGGTTCGCATCTCGGGTGACACTCCGTGACTCAGCAGGCTCGCGTCGCATCTCGGGTGACACTCCGTGACTCAGCAGGCTCGCGTCGCATCTCGGGTGGCACTCCGTGACTCAGCAGGCTCGCGTCGCATCTCGGGTGGCACTCCGTGACTCAGCAGGCTCGCGTCGCGTCTCGGGTGATACTCCGTGAGGACCAAATCATCGATTTGGTCCTACCACAAGGACTGCGGGGCAGTAGCCATCGGGTGGCACTCCGTGACTCAGCAGGCTCGCGTCGCATCTCGGGTGGCACTCCGTGACTCAGCAGGCTCGCGTCGCATCTCGGGTGACACTCCGTGACTCAGCAGGCTCGCGTCGCATCTCGGGTGGCACTCCGGGACTCAGCAGGCTCGCGTCGCATCTCGGGTGACACTCCGTGACTCAGCAAGTTGCATAAGCTCTCGCGATCAAGCCACTGGCGTATGTATTGGTTGAAGGTGACATATACTGTAGAATTGTGCAGATAGGCAATCCATTGTTCATGGAGAGCGAGGCACCACAAGCCACGGCTATAGCCATCTGATTGGAGATGATATTGCAGAGGGATGCATGTCCACCCCTGGAATGCACTCTTGACGTGGTGCATCACTTCTGCAGGGAAGCCATTGCCAAAGGGATCGAAGGTGTACACCGACTGCTTATGGACACCGTCAATGAAAAGATAACGCCAATGGGTGCCATCCGCGAAAGCAACAGCTAGGCAAGTCTCTCCAGCGAGTGCTTTTCTCAACTCCCGATAACATGCCTCCTGCTTTGCCATTTTCTCTAATTGCTCGATCAAGATGTACATTGGTAGTGGATAGATTTTCATTACCCCTCCACCAGCTGCCAGAAGTCCATTCGCGTGTGTTGCTGTCAAGAAAGTTTGCGCCGCATTGAACATGTGCATATCGCATAACCACAGTTCCCGATCACGCCCAGTCAAACGAAAGTTGTCATCAGAGCCCCAAGCATCATCCTCATCATCGGTATCGTCTGCGTCGTCATTTAACACGTCGATGGTTGACCTGCCATCTCCTTTGGCACAAGTGTTCGTCATGCGTGTAGTCGTCGTTAGTTTCCTAACCCATATTCCCAGCGCTTTCTGCATGTAGGCCGCCACATTTTGTACTTGAACCCCATACGATCTCCCTCCGGTAGCTTTCAAGCCCTCGTCATTGCGTTGTGCTCGCCTGTACTCTTCCTTCCGAACTCTGGTGACTGAGGTCCTGAAACAAACCGCACGAGGGACATGAGTCCGAGTGATGTAGACGCATATCAACCGAATCATTGTGCCTGTGTAAATGGGGCAACTAATTTTGTATATCTTGCATTCTAATGGTGTGGTATACCTGCTCACGGGGAAAACCCAGTAATGTGAGTCTTGTCCTTGAAGACGTTTCAACCACGCGATGATCTTTGTGCTGCATGCGCTACTCGCCATCGGGCCTCGCACCCACCGAGAGGTTGAGAACATGTTTCGCAACTTTGCTTTATACCGCTCCTCAATTTTCCATTGAGATCCTGGATTCTCTTTTGAGAGACCCTCGATGACGTTGATGGCCTGCATGCCTGCGTGTCATTTATTGGTATTCGTTAAAGCAGCAAGCACAAGGCGGGCGCCATATAACAGCATTGTGGCATATGTTTGCATTGCATTTAAGGACTTGTTGTCGGGCAGGGGTTCTTCCCAGACTCACCGCAAAATTGGTAGTCCATTATTAACGTGAGTGCCTCCTCGCAATCTTCAGTTTTCAGGTCTGCTTTATCGAGCTCCGCCATCTTGATCACGATTTCACCGTTTTCGAGGAACTTGGCTATGTTGAAAGATTTCATATAAGTAGTCTTCCCGGTGATGACCGCAGCAAGGGCTTTGACAAGCGCCTCGATGAGCTTGTGCCGATAGGATAAGGCGCATGTTTCTCTACTGCGCTTTTGGCCACCATTCTCGCCGCCAAGATAAAGTCGGATCAATTTCAATAGGTGGGGTGATGGCTTTCCTGTCTTTCTTCGAGGCTTTTCAATCGGTGGCTTCAATCGGAATTTGCTGACCGCGCGCCGTTTCATTCGTGGGTGAAAGGCGTCAAGTCTATTTCCATCTTCGCGTCTATGCTCACGTTTGCCAGAAGGATTTGGATATTCATTCTCATCTTCACTAAAATTGTCTTCCAGGTCCTCATCCTCACTCAAAGCACCTTCTGAAGCGCTTGGGGCCGCCGTTTCCGATGAGTTCTGCGTCTTAGGGGTGTTGTCATGCATCTGAAACAACTGGGCTCGTGGAGGCATGTCGCTCATGTTGTTCCCCCTTCCGGAAGCATAAGGAGTGTGATTGATGAAGGTCTGCACCGGAGTTGGTTGCCCTCGCATGAGGTTCAGAGGCATGAAATTCAGATGAGGTGAGGCCCATGGCGGCACATGTGACATCGGCGACCCTGGCAGCACATGTGACATCGGCGACCCGAATGTCGCATGAAAGAAACTTCCATCGCCCATAAGAGATACATTCTGAGGTTGAAGGTGTGTGCCTGGAGGTGCTGATGGTTGAATCAGGGTAGCTTGAGGAGATCCAGCCAGTGGATTCAGGATACCGTTTTGGCATCCCATGGTGCTGGTTTGGAAATTCTCCTGTGCAAGTGCTGAGCGGGTTGGTGTGCCATTCTGTTCTATGCCTCCTGAAACACAAGGCAACACAGCCAGGGTGGCCACCGTGGTCAGAAGGGTAAGCACTTGCAAACGGGAGGTGTTCTAATTCTTGAGGGGAAGCACTGCACGCG